>CAOLHI010003639.1:0-164385 GCA_948474755.1 Ctenosaura bakeri | reverse complement strand
GCCTTAGAGTCAAGAAGGAGGAACCCCAAAGTGAGAGCACTACATTGAAGGACACTTTTGGCCTGAAGCCCATTTGTGTCCCCAACTAGAACAAAACCACTGAATCAATGGAATGTATTTAGGTGTTGACTTATCATTCAGATGAGTTCTCAATAGTTGGCTGGGACTATTAATCAATAGGATTCAGCCCATTTCCAACCAGAGGAATAAATTTTATTACTATACACACACACACACACACACACATATACACACACATACATACATAACATAACATATATATATTACACACACACACACACACACACACACACACACACACGACATGGGGTTTATTATCAGAAAGACATGCTGACAGCAACTGTGGGTGATGCTTCATGTCCCACAATTAATGATGACATGAGGGTCTGCCCATTGTGACATCACAAAGGATGATCTCAGGTTTTGGATCTGAAAGCTTAAAGTCTGGATTGTTTCTGACCCAATCAACCCTTCTCATCTTAGGCCATTTCTGCACTACACGGTGCTATCGTTCCACTTTTGACATCCTATGGAACATTGGGATTTGGAGTTTAGGGAGGAGCCTTGAGCATTCTCAACCAGAGAGCTCTTGGGCCTCAGGAAACTGCAATTCCCAGAATTCCACAGGATGGTGAAAGTGGAATAATAGCACTACAGCATAGAATCATAGAATCATAGAAATCTAGAGTTGGAAGAGACCCCAGGGGCTATCCAGTCCAACCCCCCTGCCATGCAGGAACACCCTCAAAGCACTCCCGACCGATGGCCATCCAGCCTCTGCTTAAAAACCTCTAAGGAAAGAGACTCCACTAGACTCCGAGGCAGCATCTTCCACTGCCGGACAGCCCTGACTGTCAGGAAGTTCTTCCTGAGGTTCAGGTGGAATCTCCCTTCCTGCAGCTTGAATCCATTGCTCCTTGTCCTGGTCTCTGGAGCAGCAGAAAACAAGCCCTCTCCCTCCTCTACGTGGCATCCCTTCAAATATTTAAACATGGCTCTCCTGTCCCCTCTTAACCTTCTCTTCTGCAGACTAAACATACCCAGCTCTCTAAGTCTATCTTCATAGGGCTTCATGGCTTCCAGGCCCCTCACCATTTTGGTCGCCCTCCTCTGGACTTGCTCCAGCTTGACCATGTCCTTCTTGAATTGGGGTGCCCAGAACTGGACACAGTATTCAAGATGGGGTCTAACCAAAGCAGAGTAGAGTGGTACCAGTGCCTCCCTCGATCTAGACACCAGACTCCTATTGATGCAGCCGAGAATTGCATTGGCTTTGGAAATGTGGAAATGGCCTTAGTCTTCACACGGATCAGGTCTTAAAGGAACAGTTGTTGCTATTTGCTGTCAAGTTGACCTTCGCTTGTGGTGACACTCTGAATGACAGAACTCCAAGAGCATTAGTCATCCACCGCCCTGCCCAAATTTTGCAAACTCAGGGCAGCAGCGGCTTCCTTGATTAGGTCAATCCAGCTGTAGTGGATTGACTTCATCTTTTCTACCACTTAGCCAACCATTTTCATCTTTTCCAACGAATCACATCACCTCATCATATGGCCAAAGTACAATGGCTGCAGGTCAATCGTCTTGGCTTCTAGGAAGAGTCCAGGTTTGATTTTCTGTAAGACCCATTCATTTGTCTTTCTGGCAATCAGTGGCACCTGTAGAACTCTTTTCCAGCACCACATTTACCATTTTTTGCTTTATGATTTCCAGCTTTTCCTGATTCATGCTTCTCACATACCTTATTCCTTTTACATATGTTGTACAGCCGAAGACTTTTCTTTGACCTCTGAGCAGGTCAACAGCTGAACATCCTTTTGGCTTGAGTCCTGTTGCATCATTAGCCACAGAAGCCATTTCCACACTACACTTTTATAGTGCTATTGTTCCACCTCCAGCATCCTGTGGAATCCTGGGGTTTGTAGTTTACCGAGGCCAAAGACCTCTCTGGCCAAGAATCCTAAATGCCGCTCCCTAAACTGCAAACCCCAAGACTCCATAACAGGTTGAAAGTGGAATAATAGCACTATAACAGTGTAGTGTGGAAATGGCCAGAGTTACCTGTAGTGGTCTTCTGCTTTTCCCCAGATGGGGATGTTGAGTAACATCTGACTTGGGAGTTTCATTTACTGACACTATCTCTTGTTTCATTTTGTATTGTCTAATCACAGGGTTTTCCTGGTGAAAGACATTCCAAAGGGCTTTACTGTCCTCCTCCTGCATAATGCTGATGACTGTTAGCTATGGAGCCACGGCTGTTGTCTCTGGGATCCTCTCCCAGTGTCGTGCCTGCCCCACACAAACACTGCCTCTGCCAGGCCTTTCTGAGTGGCGACTTCCCAAAATGTCATTACTACCATTAGATAGGATGAAGAAAATATGGTCTGTGGCTTGCATGCAGCCCCAAAGCTGTTTTTGCGTTCCCCAAAGTCTCCAACCCAAAATTTTATTTATCTCTTTTACTCAAAATGCACCCCTGTTGTCTTTGGGTGCTAGGTGAAAATCAACTTATTTTTTCCAACCTTTTGATTAGGATTAATCACCATTGTGGCTTACCTGTTGATGATCTGTTTTGGTTGGGTTGTTTTTTCTATTGCTGGTGGTGAATGTGTTTGTGTGTGAGTGAGAGAGAGAGAGAAAGAGAGAGAGGGAGGGAGAGAGAGGCATTGGGGGGAATTTATCCATCAGATACTTTAGCATCACAAAAGAATGTTACAGTCATAGCTGAGGTTATGGGAATCAATGTGCTGCCTATGCGGATTGCATCCTAAGATTAGCTCTGACAACAGATCAGACCTCAAACCACACCTGTCTTGTTCTCTCCTTCCAAAGAGCAAGCACCAAACTCCACTGCTCCATCAGATGGACCCATGGCAGGGGAACAGTGATCCTAGTTCTCTAACTCTGCAATGTAGATGCATTCTAGAATGGAGTCAGCAACTTATATAAGCTTCCTGCTCACTTAAGTGACTGAAGGAGGGAAGCTCTTTCACACTTCACAATTATAGCACTATTATTCCACTTTAATTGTCATGGTTCCATCCTGCTGAACCCTGAGACTGTTTATATATAGAGGCACTAGAGCTCTCCGGCTGAGAATTTTAACTGCTCCTGCTTAAACTGCAAGTCCCAGGATTCCACAAGAGGGACCACAGCAGTTACAGTGGAAGCAGAGCACTATAATTGCCTAGTGAGGGTCTCCAACATTCCCCTTTTAGGCAAGGTTCTGGAGCACGTGGTGGCTTCCCGGCTCCAGGGGTTTCTGGATGAGACAGATTTTCTAGATCTGTGTCAATCTGTTTTCGGGCCTGGTTATGGAACAGAGGCAACTTGGGGTGCCATGGCAGATGAGGACTTTGGAGGAGCTTCTGGTTACTTCAGGGGCCATATTTTGGCGCCCCAAGGACCACACGTAGCCTTCAGGCCACACTTTGTCCCCCTTTTGTATATAACAACAGTTATGGAAACTGAATCTGCCAGGGTACTGTAGCAAACATTAGAACAAGAGTTTGGAGAAGTTGATTTTTTTAGACTACAGTGCCCGGAATCCCCAAGCCAGCACAATGGACATGTTCACTAAAGAATTTTGAAAGTTGTAGCTCCCCAAAAGTAACATTTCCAAAGTCTGATTAGAACTGACAACAACAAACTAACATTATATTTTTGCATCTACGGATATTTACATCCTGGGCACTGGGCCCAGGACAGAACCCTGTGGTACCCCACTAGTCACCACCAAATTGGGAGAGGTTGCTAATACCCCAGAGGACATTAAATTCAAAATGACCTTGGCAGATTGGAGAGCTGGGCCAAAGCTAGTAAAATGAATTTCAACAGACAGAAATGGACGATCCAGCACTTAGGCAGAAAAAATGAAAGGCACAAATATAGGATGGGTGACGTGTGCCTGGATAGCAGTATGTGTGAAAGGGATCTAGGAGTCTTGGTAGATCACAAGGTGAACATGAGTCAGTAGTGTGATGCAGCAGCTAAGAAAGCCAACGCAATTCTTGGTTGCATCAATAGCAGTATGGTGTCTAGATCGAGGGAGGTAATGGTACCATTCTATTCTGCATTGGTCAGGCCTCATCTGAAATACTGTGTCCAGTTCTGGGCACCTCATTTTAAGAGGGATATCAACAAGCTGGAACGTGTCCAGAGGAGGGCGACCAAAATGGTGAAAGGTCTGGAAGCCATGAAGCCTTATGAAGAACGCCTTAGGGAGCTGGGTATATTTAGTCTGTAGAAGAGAAGGTTAAGAGGGGCCGTGGTAGCCATGTTTAAATTAGGGATGGGCCAACTGAATCCTTGAATATGTGAATCTTGGGCAAGGATTCAAGATTCGTGAATCCGAATCCCTGTGCCAAAATAGGCAAACTGAATCTTTTGAATCCACCAACCAAATAGTTTGTTGGAGACTGGGACGCCTGAAAACCTGGGCAACCAGACACACAAGGGGAGATGGCAAGTAGGTGAGTTTTTCCCTTGGAGTAAAAATGGCCTTTGCTAACAATTTCAGAAATTACATCTGGGGTTGTATTCCAATATATTTAAACTGAACATTTAAGATTTAAGTTCAGCACTTGACTGGAAGGTACAGTGTTCTTCAGATTTCCAGGGCAGCTGAAAGATTCCTTTGCATGGCTGCTTTGCAAAGCTCTTTCAGACACAATTCTGGGCTTTGCAGTTTTACAAGGTGTCACAGCCTTCTCTGCCAAAGTGTGCTGGTGCAAACTACAAACCCCAGGATGCCATAAGGAGCTGTGCAAAGAAAATCCCCAGTTTGCACATGGATTATCTCTCTACTGTAGTATGTGGCCCTGTTTACACAGGCAGGAAAAGGTGGGATTAATCCACATTTTCCTTCCTGTGTAGAAAGGGCCTTCATGTCATTTTCAGTCTGGGGAGATCCTGATGACAATTGTCCTGGCCAGATTTCTTCAGAGGGAGGTTTGCCTTTGCCTAGGCTTTTGCTGAGGCTGAGAGAGTGTGTCTTGCCCAAGATTATCCTTCTTTTCCTTGCTTTTTAAACCCTTTTTTAAAAAAGGATTTCAAAGATTCGAGATTTGTGAGATTTGTGGATTCCTAGAACCTTCCAGGGATTCGGGTCCGGATTTGGATTTGGAAAATTCTTGATTTGTCCCATCCTTAGTTTAAATGTTTGAAGGGATGTCATGTTGAGGAGGGAGCGGGCTTGTTCTCTGCTGCTCCAGAGACTAGGACAAGGAGCAATGGATTCAAGCTGCAGGAAAGGAGCTTCCACCTGAACCTCAGAAGAACTTCCTGACGGTCAGGGCTGATCGGCAATGAAATCTGCAGCCTCAGTGGAGTGTGGTGGAGTCTCCTCCTTCTTTGGAGGTTTTTAAGCAGAGGCTGGATGTCCATCTGTCGGGAGTGCTTTTGATGTGGGTTCTTGCATGTCAGGGGTTGGACTGGATGGCCTCTGGGTTCTCCTCCAACTCTATCATTCTATGAAAAGAAGAAAGTATAAATATTATTGATTGATTTATATAATGTATATTGTATAGTATATTTTTACGATCATAGTTGGGGTAAGAAGGAGAAGGAAGGAAAAGAAGGTAATAAGAATATATACATATATATTTACACATAGTTAAGGAATAAGCACCGAGACCAAAAGTAGAAGTCAAGCAGAGTTATTAATTTGATAAGATATTAGTAATAAAAGAGTTTAAAGATTAATAGATATAAGTGATGTTGGGTTATATGTGACATTGATTATATGAAATAGAGAATAATATATAAAATCAGTAAAAGTATGTTTTGAAAAAAGAACTAACAAAGTTTAAAAAAACTTCTTTCTGGATATTTGATTGTTACCAAAATCATTGTTTTTAGGTGGCCTTTTTCCACATTGATTTTTCTTTTTCTTTCTCCTGGGGTGTATTGCTTGCCATGTTTTTGGTATGCCTGTCAAGAAGACAGGGTATCTGATGTTATTCTGTGTGAGCTTGAAAATGTTGTTTTCCTGGGCTGCTCATTCCAGAATTTTCCAGCTGGCTGGCGAATTATGGATGTGTTATTTCTAAATTGTTCTTGTGTGCCTAGAAGTGATTTCTGGTTTATAGAGAGTCTAAGGAAATCCTATCATGGGGTTTTCTGGGCAGAATTTGCCCTGGTCTTTCTTTGGGGCTGAGAGAGTGTCACTTGCTCGAGGTTACCCAGTGGGTTGCCATGTTTGAGAGGGTCTCCTTGTTACCCTGTATGTTGGGGGTCCCGGGAGGGGTGCCCAAATATCCAGATAAAAACACAAGTTGGGGGAATTAAACTCAAGCACTCTCTTGGCTAAATGAGAGGCAGGGTAACTTTAGCTGGGATCTTTTACCCTATGTATACAGTGGTGGGTCAGAGAGCAGCTAGACAAGGTTTTAAAGCAACAAACAATATTTTATTAAAGACAAGAAATATGAAAGACAAGACATAAACTAGCTAACGGAGAAATAGAAACGGAGAGCTTTTTGGGAAGGGCAATACGACACCTGGGCCCTTTTTGCACAGGCTTTCTGTCGCGCAACAGCCCTGTGAGCCTCGCGGGAGTGGGAGCGTTGCTCTGCACGACACACTCCCACTGCCGCCGTGCTCACGGGGCTGCAGCGGCGCAATCGCGGGTTTTTTTATTTTCGCCTCAAAGCAAAAATCACCCGCGCTTGTGCAACGCTCCCGGCGCCCACGCGCACTTACCTCCTGTGCAGAGCGTCGGGGAGGCGGCCAGGTCGCGCTTCCTTCCCTCTGCCCCTGCGGAAGGAAGGGGTGGGGCGGGGCGCTAGCACGACAGACGCAACACCTCCTGCTTCGTGCGCGCGGTGGGGGAAGGACGCGACACCTCCTGCTTCACGCGCGCGGGGGGGACGGACGCGAGAGCCTCCTGCTTCGCCCGGGGGGAGAGGGCGGCTCGCGCGAGAAGCCTCCTCCGGTGCCGCTTCCCCCTCGTTCCTTCGCCTGCAGAAGGAAGGAGGGGGAAAACGGCAGCCTCCTGGAGGAGCCTTCTTGCGTTAGCCTCCCTCCCCCGCTCGCGCGAGAAGCCTCAATGTGAAAAGGGCCCTGGTCTCGTAGTCCTGGAGAGAAAGATGGGGTTCCGGGAGAGAAAGCTCAGCGTGGGGAGCTGAGGGGAGTTTCCTTAGACAACTGGCAGCAAGGTGGGATGGAAGTCCAAAGTAGTCCGAAGACGTACCAAAAGTGGGGACCTTTTATAGGGTGGAGTTTACCTACAGGCTATGTTATGCTCGGTGAGAACAAAGGAGATTTGGAGCTGGACAAAGGAGTTGGGAAAGGCCAAGTTTTGCATGATGGGTTTAGCTCTTGAAACAATAGCGTGGCCAGTTCGTTAATGGCCCAACATAAAGAAATGGCTTGGCTCTTGGCTGCATGGTTTTGTGTAGATCCAAGCCGAGCAGAGCTGGTTTGCAGGGAGGTTTTTCCCTAAAGCAACAGAGAGGCTTTAAACTGCCTGCCTGAATGGGGATTTGGAATGTATAGCCATTAACGGCCGCGCCTGTACGTGCTCGTCCAGCAGGCCTCTGCAAACACGTGGCGTGAGATGGCAAAAAGAAGTCAAGCAAAGGCCGAATTATTTGATATCGAAAAGGATATCTAGTGCTCTCACCCAATGTATCATAACCGTGATAACATCCTGTTCCAGCTCTCAAACTATTACACCATTCTGGCTCTCCAGTTCGACACAGTCAAAAATAAATCAACGAAAAGGGAGAGAAATTGGGGTAAAGCGGCTCTAAGCTGCTCTCCAAAAATGCCAAGCAACTTTCTGATAAAACGGTGCATATCATTTGTTAGCTGTGAATATATTCTGTTCATTTTGGGCTGCGTATGTAATTGGCAGAGGAAGAATCACTGAAGCTTCTTCTCCCATAACATTGTTTTTCATCCTCGTTACTATCTTTGGATAAATGATTCAGGCTCCAAAGCCATAAAAACAATTTTGTTAGGGAGAAAAAGCAAGGAGCGAAGGAACTTGATTTTCTACGAAGGCTGTGTCTGAACTTGCTGGCATGAGTAAGAAACTAAACATAGCTCTGTTTTCGGTGGTTAATTCCAGTGCTTTAGGGCGTGGGGGTGGCTGAAACAAAGTTGTTCTGAGTCAGACAAAACACAACAACTCAAGACAAAAGTGCAATTCAGTCACAGAGGGGATTGGAACCATGGATGGAGGATTTAAAGCTGGAAAACAGAAGACGCGACTGGGCGAGACGTTTGCCCCGTGCCAAAAAATCAAGGCTCCTTCCAAAACGCCAGGTCGTTTCCACACTAGCCTGTTATAGTGCTATTATTCCACTTTCAACATCCTATGGTATCCTGGGGTTCAGAGAGGCCCCTCCCTAAACTGCAAATCCCAGGATTCCATAGGATGTTGAAAGTGGAATAATGGCACTATAACAGGCTAGTGTGGAAATGGCCTTAGAGTTCCTTTTTTTGGTTCAAGCCAGGAGGCCATTAAAGCACTAGATGAATCATAGAATCATAGAATCATAGAAGTGTAGAGTTGGAAGAGACCACACAGGCCATCCAGTCCAACCCCATTCTGCCATGCAGGAACACCCTCAAAGCACTCCCGACAGATGGCCATCCAGCCTCTGCTTAAAAACCTCCAAGGAAGGAGACTCCACCACACTCTGAGGCAGCTGATTCCACTGCTGGACAGCCCTGACCGTCAGGAAGTTCTTCCTGAGGTTCCGGTGGAATCTCCTTTCCTGCAGCTTGAATCCATTGCTCCTTGTCCTGGTCTCTGGAGCAGCAGAAAACAAGCCCTCTGCTTCCTCTATGTGGCATCCCTTCAAAGATTTAAACATGGCTCTCATGTCCCCTCTTAATCCTCTCTTCTGCAGACTAAACATACCCAGCTCTCTAAGTCTATCCTCATAGGGCATGACTTTCATGAACTGAAAAGGCTGGTATGCTAGACAGTGGGACAGTCTGTGCAGCGACCCATGGTAAGGTCTCTGTGTGCTCAGAAAGCTGCAAAGAAAGGCATCCCCTCCAACATTTCACAGATGAAAACTGGCATGTGTGTGACCAAGCAAGGTCAGAGAGTGGTCAAGATGGCAGGAATTATTAAAGGGGAAGAACACACAAGCTAGGAGGGGCTGCAGCAGTTGGCTTTTGCCTGAGCAAACTGGGATGGACAAGACTCCACCCACAACTTTCCTCTCCCCACTGCTGAGTTAATAGAGTGCTAACTACTTTTGCATTTTGAACTTGGTTTGCAGCGACCTCAGTAAGCTGAGGACAAAGGGGGAAAGTGGAAGGAGGAGGAAGAGAGAGAAACTGGGACACTTTAAAAGCGGCTGAAAAAGTAGGATGACAGATGATTAATCATGACTCTTTCTGCCAAACTGGAACCGTTGGAGGGTATTCAAGTCTGGAGGCTAAGGCCATTCCGCATAGGTTAAATAAAACGGTGCAGTGCATCCTCCACGGAGGACATCTGCACCTTGGAGCGGACTAGGTCTGGCCTACTTAGTGTAGATCTGCACCTCAGTCCGCTCCGGAGCGACCCCAAGTGGTTGTCCAGCGTGTTTTTGAAAAACCTGATTTTTCATGTTTTTCAAAGAGCTGGTGCACACTGTTGCATGCCTGCTCTCCCATGCAGATTCGCAGGCTTGCACCAATGCTAGCCTGCAATCTGCGGAGAGCAGGCTTTAGGCTGGCGAGCTTCAGTGGATGATCGAGACCCACAACCAACCGGAAGCTGCCATTTTGGACACCTAAGCAGTGCGGAGGGACAGTCACACACTGCTCCGGAGCAGCCTGGACAAGATCGGGGAACCAGAAGATCCGGTAAGTAGTGGCACGGGGCAACTCCCTTACCCCATATGGAAATGGCCTAAGTTTCTGCCCTAAAACTTTCCAGGGACCAGCCACAGAGACTGCTCAAAGTACTGGGAATCCAACGGAAAAGCCAAATTTAAAAGAGGATTAGTTGAGTCTGAGGATTAATTAATTGGGACTCTCTCTGCCAGATCAGGACAATAGGATGGCATGTTGTTCAAATTTTTGTGGTTTGGGGCCCCATTTTTCACCCCACCACTCACTGGAGGCCATCTTATGACCTGAAAAAAGAAAATGTGGATTCAAAGCTGGAAACGGCTGGAAGCAAGGCTTCTTTTGGTGCCCATGGCATGTGCCCTACTTGCCCCACCCTAGATACACCTCTGGTGGGCACCCAAGGTCCAAACCAGGCGAGGAAAAGGAAAGGGAAAGGAGGTGGATCGGCACGGTAGCTCTACGCTTCCTCTCTTTCACCCGTCTCCTTCCTTGGAGCTTTGTCCAGAGGAGGGCGAATGGAAAACAGGTTTGCTCCGTCCTCCAGTGGTCATGTAGAATCTTCTGCTAGGGAGAAGTTCAGCACTGTAGGTCAACGGACTAAGCAAGAGAACACTTACCATCTTGCTAAACTACAAATCCCAGGATTCTGTAGGAAGTAGCCATGGTAGTTAAAATCATATCAAACTAACTTTGCAGTATTGATACACCAAAAGCCAGCATTGTGTAGTGGTTTTAGCATTGGAGTGGGGCTCTGGAGGCCAGGGTTCAAATCTCCAGTCATTCACAGAAATCCACGGAGTGATCATTCTTTTGGGAGTGCTTTAGGAAGTTTCCACACTCGACTGTTATAGCGCTATTATCCCACTTTCAACCTCCTATGGAATCCTGGGGTTTGCAGTTTCGAGAGGGGCCAGTGGGCCCCTCCCAAAACTGCAAACTCCAGGTTCCATAGGATGTTGCAAGTGGAATCATAGCGCTATAACAGTCCGGTGCGGAAATGGCCTTAGTTGTGTATTCCTGCATAGCAAGCGGTTGGACTAGATGGCCCTTGTGGTCCCTTCCAGCTCTTTGATTCTATGATTCTATATAGCATCTATGATTTTTTTAAAACAATAGTTTTATACAAATATATAAAAGAGAAAAGAACATATAAAACAAGATATGCACAAATGTATATATAGCATCTATTATTTTATATTTCTGACCTATGGTGACTCTATATCACAGTATTTCCTTGACTAGATTTCTTCCAAGGAAGCTTGTGCCATTGCTTTCTTCTAAGGCTGAGAGAGTGTGACTTCCCCAAGATTTCCATTAGTTGGTGATTCAACGTTCAAACCACTACACTCTGGCTCTGTTTTCACTAAAAAAAAAAAAAAAAGGTACCAAATTTAGAACCACAGAAAAAGAGATAAACTATTTGGGATTTGCAGACTATGTTTATTACCGACAGTCTAGTTAGGAGAAGGTCATCCACGTCTAGGGACATTTCCGCACCGGCCGGCCGCTCCCCAAACTGCAAACCCCAGGATTCCATAGGATGCTGAAAGTGGAATCATCACGCTATAAGTCCCTGGTACGGAAATGGTCTAGAAGTTTGAAACTGAAATTCTCTAAAGAATTTTGACTCCAGAATCAAAGTTGTTAGAATGAGGCTACTGCCACCTGGTGGATAATGCCCAGAATGCAAGCTATGTTTATAGCTAATAAGTAAATGATTGACTAAAGCACTTTTTAGGGATGATAACTGAATGTTTGGATCAAGACATAGGGGGAAACAGGAACCGCGCTCCCTATTTTTTTTCCTCATCTGTTGGGTGCTCTCAGCATTTGCCTCTCCTTTTATGACAGAAGGCAGACAAAATCTGTCTGCTCCTTTTGCATCTTGAACTCAGTTTGCAGCAGCTTAAGTGACCTGAGAACAAACTGGGGAAGCAGGAGGAGGAGAGAGAGACCGGGACGTCATAAAAGCAGCTGAAAAAGTGGGATGGCAGAGGATGGATTGGGAGTCTCCCTACAAAATCAAGGCAGTGGAAGGTATGGAGTTCCATCTCTTTTTCCTACATCGTCTGACCTTCCTGATTTCAGCAGCAACCAAGCCAAGCAGGGGATGAATCAGAACAAACTGCCCAGCCCTGGACAGGCATCAGGCTGGTTGCTCCAACAATTCTTCTCTCCTCAAAAGCATCCCTCCTTCCACTGACTCAGTGCCTGGCTATACCCGGCATTCCTCTCAGCTGGTTCTGCAACTCCCAGGTCTTAGGCTTGAAAGGAACATGTTACTAGTGAGGCAGCTGTCACAAGAGTGAGGCTCGTTGCCTAGCAGATTGGTCCAAATCAGAGAAGAAACATGAAAAAGGAACAGAGAAAAAGGCAAGGCTTATTTCTGCAGCAGAACAAGGTACAGGCTCCTCCTTCCATTTATCTGGTAGGTTAGGGACCGGAGTACCATCAGAAAATGGAATTGGTTGAAAAGAGGAACCTGTTATCACGGTTATGCTATGTCTGGTGAGAGCACTAGATATCCTTTTGATATAAAATAATTTGGCCTTTGCTTGACCTTTCTCTGCCACCCCGCTTCACGTGTTTGCAGAGGTCCTCCGGACAAGCACGTATTGGCTGCGGCCGTTAATGGTTATACATTCCAAACCTCATTCAGGCAGGCAACTTAAGCCTCTCCAATGCTTTAGGGAAAAACCTTCTTGCAAACCGGCTTTGCTCAGCGCGAATCTTTACAAGGACGCACGGCCAAGAGCCGAGCCATTCCTTTATGTTGGGCCATCAGCATACTGGTCATACTATTGTCATCCAGCACTAAGCCCATCATGCAAAACCTGACCTTTTCCAACTCCTTTGTCCAGCTCCAAAATTCCTTTGTTCTCACCGAGCATAGCATAGCCTGTAGGTAATATCCACCCTATAAAAGGTCCCCATTTTCGGGACTTCCTCAGATCACCCTGGACTTCCATCCAGCCTTGCTGCCACTCTGTCCAGTGAAGTTTTCCCCTCAGTTCCCACTAACTGAGTCTGCCTCCCTTTTCGGACTGCTCGGACTACTTTGGACTTCCATCCCGCCTTGCTGTCAGTTTGTCCAGTGAGCCCCCCTCAGCGAACCACACTGAGCTTTCTTCCCCGCAACCTCCTCTCCTCTCCAGGACTACGAGATCGGGTGTCGTATTACCCATTCCCCAAAGCTCTCCATTTCTATTTCTAGTTAGCTGTGTGCACGTGTTGTCTTATTTGTTGTTTGTACTCAATAAATGTTATTTTTGTTACTTTAAAACTTGTCTGACTACGCTCTCTGACCTGAAGCCATAGACATAGGGTGCAAGATCCTAACTGAAGTTACTCTGCCTCTCATTAGCTTAAGAGAGTGCTTGAGCTTAATTCCCCCATCTTGTGTTGTTGTTTGGTTATTTGGGCGCCCTCCTGGGACCCCCAATATACAGGGTAACAAACCCATGTACTGTACTATAGGGAGCAGGAAGGACTTACGGAGGCTCGCTTGGAACCAACTGTGCATGTGCTTCTTACACAGTCTCTCAGCTGGCTTGGTGCTCTTCTCCTCCATCTCAACTCAGGCCCTTTTCACACCTTACCTTCATCGCGGCTGTGGAAGGCGGTGCTCACGTGAGCAGCTGTTTGCACGAGCTGCTCATGGCAGCCCTTCTGCCTCCCGCAGCGGCTTGCTGGTTGCCTCTTCCTTTCACAATGCAGCCTGGAATCTGTAGGCTGTGCTGGAGGAAGGAAGCGTGACCGGCCCGGCTCTCTGACGCACCACACACAGGTAAGTGCATGAGGGCCCTGTGAGCATTATGCGACCGCGCAGTATTTTCGGCTTAGAGCCGAAAATAAAAAAATGTGTGCACGGCCCGCTTTAGGCTTGTGAGCATTGCGTGAATGGGAGTGCATTGTACGGACCAACGCTCCCATTCATGCGACGCTCAAGGGGCCCTCGCGCAAAAGAAACTGCGTGCGAAAAGGATCTCACTTTGCAAGCAACATGCGTGTGGGAACAGTCCCAAGTGAGCCTCTGTCAGCAAGAAGAATGGATGAAAGAGCAGAATCCCCATCAAAATAAAATGGAACTTGTCCTTAATTTGGGAACCTCAAAAGAGCAAGTCATCAGATAACGCAGCACCAAAAGACAGGGGTTTCCTGTACCCCCTTTGTGAAAGTCCCAAGCAAAACACAATAAGTTTTCCAGCACCCACCTTATATACCCCTTACAAGCTGTTTTCCTCATATAAGCATTCAGAAGATTATTAACAACTTAATTCAAAGCACGTCGTCTCTGGCTGTTATCTATCAACTCTTTCAGACTGTCTTGGATGAGGCATCCTCTGTTCTGATCCATTTGTCAACTTCAGATAACTTTTTCAACACATGCAAAATTCAATCAAGAGGAATGTGGGGTTGTTTATTTCATAGGGTCTGTTACTTTAAATAAGGAACGTAATAAACAGTTGTAAATCAAGGAGGAAACTCTGTTTCTCACCTCTGTCTTAAAACACAGGTTGGAGCCAGGGGATCTGAGGAACGAGGGCTATCTTGTCGCCTAGCTGACCATCTTGCATCCACGGAATGGAGATCTCAGGGCTCTGAGTCCAACTTGGGAAAAAGGAATTTCTAACTGATGGACTGAAAGAAGTATTATTATTATTATTATTATTATTATTATTATTATTATTATTATTATTATTATTATTATTATTATTATTTTCATCACACAGCTACCTACAGCAAACTGCCTGAGATGCTACATCAGTGAAACTGAAAATAATTTTACACACATGGAATTATGCAGCACTTATACAACATTGCTTTGTCAGAGAACTGTGGCATTGCACCCCCCAAATGTGCCCTGTGAGAGAGTGAATAATAAGCAATACAGGACCATGTGCAATGCACAGCCATGCAAAATGCCCACCATGCAAAATGTATGACAAGGCACAATGGTACAGCATGAGAAACCTCACATCTGGAACCTTGCACTTTGTTCTGTATCAGATAAAATATATACGACCACTTCCTTATGAGAAGTTAGCCCTGTCACCTACAGGCTGCCAAACCACACCTTTTTAATTTTTTTTAAAATGAGAGTGGAATGACTTTGCACTTGAAAAGTAATAGAGTGGCCCATCTACATTTGCAAGAATTTGGGGTGCAGAACCCTTGCAAATGTGGGAAAACCACGAACAACTCCCCCCTGCAATCCCCCTCTCATTCTCCTTTAGAACATTCCCTTCCCATTCCTTTGCCTTTGGCCCTGGTGTTCCCGGAAGGGAAGACAATAGACAAGCTAAAAGGCTTACCAATACTTTCCCCTCAGACAGAGAAGATCGGAGTTCTGGAGTTCTAGCTACTTCCATTTGCCATCTTGAGAAAGGAGATTCTTCCCAAAGGGGAGGCGTGGGAGCAAAAAGGGCACTTGAGCAATCAGCAGCCATTACACAGCCAAATGTGCAGTCACATGATGGAGAGGACATGCCTTCAGCAGTGGAGGAAGGGGCTTTCCTCACCCAAAAGTTAAAAAAAATATCGGTTTTAAATGCAAGCCTCACAAGCTCTGGGTGTGGAATGCAAGGGAATGGGAGGAGAAAAATGGGAGGGAGAGGCAAGCAGGTGCCTTGCAGTTAATCAAATTCACCAAGGTCAAACCTGCAAATGTGGAGGGAGGCCGGTACATGAAATATATGTATGTAAAGTAAGTAAGTAATGTAAAGTAATGACTTTACATTTGAAAAGTAATTCAGTCTGACGAGTGCAAGCAATTATCTTTTTTAATGTTAACAAGTCATATTTTCCAGTTACTTTCAATGTTATTTTTAAACATTTGTAGGCATTTAGACCTTAACCCTATTGTTAGTCCCAATTCAAGCATCATCAACAGAACTTAGGTATTAACTAGGGGCATAAATCTTTGCAAACTACATTATCCCTGGCTAGAATGGATCATGTTACCATTTTTCTCCTCACAGGTTCCCTCCAGGGATTCAGGCAGGATTCTTTCCCTAGCCTTACATGGAGATCCTTCCTTGTATGGCCTGAGCACCTGTTACCCTGATTTTTGGGGTCCCTTGGGGGACACTTCAATGTGCTCCAAGTGATGGGGAATGGAAACTAGCCAGAGCACAAGCAATAGCAATGCGAGAGGCAGGGTAACCTAGCGGGGTCTTTTACCCAGTTTTTACAGGGTCAGGCCGAGCCAAAAACAAAACCAAAGATGTCCAATAAATGATTTTATTGAATGAAAGTCTCATGCAGCAGCACAATCACTCACACACTCACTCAAGACCTATTAAGAAGCAAAAGAGAGGAAACTGGATAGGGGAATATTGAAGGGGTTGCAGCTGGGGTAATACTGCACCTTTTCCTGAAGTCCTGGGTCTGGGAAAAACAGCAGAGAAGTGGGGCTCAGCATGGAGAGGACTGAGGGGATTACTCAATGGACAGAGAAACAGTCTGCTGGGATGACCAGGAGTGATCCAAAGAAACGATCTAAAACTGGGACTATTTGTAGGGGGAAAAGTAGCTGCAGGGCTAATCCTTTCCTGGGGAGAACAATGGGTGTTGCAACGAGAACGTAGCTCCACAATGGTAACTTACTTTGCATGATGAGATTACATGGTGTTGCCAAAGTCTCAGGATCTTTAGCTGCATTGGGTTGTGGTGTGACTTCATGTAAATGATCCTCGCCTGATGGGATATTTGCTCAACTTGGGACAAACATACTAATCCCCTCAAGTCAGCTTCTCAGGGGCTGAGGACCCTTTGTTTACTGTGGGTTTGCCCAGCTTGAGGTCTCCTGGGGCTACGTGACTGGGGATTGTACTGACCTGACCTCGTTTTCGATCTTTTGGCCATTGCTGCCTACATGCCCATCCGGGTGAACTCTCAGGCACATTGAATCATATTTTAATATCAAAATTGTAGACCCCGGGATAGGGTTTTTCCAGTGGCGTAACACACCCCATATCTCAAAATCTGAAATCCAAAAACCTCCAGAACCCGAAACATTTTGCCACCAGCTGCCCGACTCAGCCTTTGAGGCTGCAGTCAGGACCTCAAAGATGGAAACAGAAGGCTGCTGGCAAAAAGAGAGAGACTGCTCCAGAAACTGGAACACTATGGAGCAATGCCTTCAAACTATAGGAAGTGAGATTCCATCTAAACATTAGGGAGAACTTCCTGATGGTAAGAGCCATTTGACAGTGGAATTCGCTCCTGCCTGGAAGGGTGGTGGAGGTTGTTTCTTTGGAGGTTTGTAAACAGAGGCTGGATCTATTTGCTGTGTTGTCATTCTCTTGGTATCAGTTTGTCTGCCCCTTTTCTTTGGATGTCTAACCTGTATCTCTAAATGCTCAACTGATGGTTTAGGTTACTACAATACTGGAACTTTTGGGGCTGAAAAAAGAAATAATTGGGGGCAAGATAGTTATGTGAGCGTCCATGTCCTCATCCCCCTCGTTACAGCCACATCTCAGTTTGGAGATTAGCTGGGGGGTCTTCAATAGCACATGACTGTGGTCTGTTGCTGGCGCTTGAAAGTGCCACAAGTTTTGCAAAGTGACTTAGCTGAGTCCCAGGGACTGTTTGCCACAATTTGGTTGCTTAGCTCAATGTCTGTCTAGGCCCTCCTCTTTCTTCATCAGTGTGTGTGTGTGTGTGTGTATGCATGTGTGTTCCCCTGTTCAGGCTACAAAACCGGTGTTTCCTTCTGTGGATCATTAGCCAAAGGCAGTGAGAAGTTGCTCGGGGGAGCGGAGAGAGGCTCCGTCCAGCCGGTGTGGGAACCTGGATGTGAAGAACTTTGGAAGTGTGCCCTCCAGGTCCAGGGAAAATGAAACTCCTCCTTCAATATCTGGGCTGCTTCTTTGCTTTCTTCTCTGCTGGTTTTCTGATTGCTGCAACCTGGACGGATTGCTGGATGGTGAATACTGATGACTCCCTAGAGGTAAAATGCTGGAGGAAGCTCCTTAGCCTTCAACTCCAAAACAATCCTGGATCGAGAGCAGATGTTCTTGGATAGAAAAAGCACACTTTTGAGTTCCTAAGACTAAGGGCTGGGCCTTTGTGAGTGGCCACCTTTTTTTGTTATTAATAACAGAGCTCTTGGTGGGGCTTGAATGGCTGTACGGCTGGGAGAAATTCAACAAGGGCAGCATCTCATGAAGGCGATGGAAAACCTCACAGGCTGACTTCCTGCCTTCACTGTAGCTATTAAAACTTCAGGAGCCATCCCAGGAATAGTGCTTGGTCAGATTAAGGTTGTAAATTCTTCAGGGCAAGGTTCTGGATTTTTGGCTCAAGTTATTTTGCAAAGCACTAGTGATGTCAGTACTGACAGGAGCTTTGGGCAT
This sequence comes from Ctenosaura bakeri, assembly GCA_948474755.1. NCBI lineage: Eukaryota > Metazoa > Chordata > Lepidosauria > Squamata > Iguanidae > Ctenosaura > Ctenosaura bakeri. The sequence continues at coordinate 146,200 of CAOLHI010003639.1, read as the reverse complement.
CTGCAGTTAGATTCTGTCCAAGGAATTAGGAATCTATGAGGTCTTCTCAGATAATGTTGCATGTTCCAAACAGGGTCGCTGTTTGTGATTGCACTCTTGTATCATTCAGATATTTTTTTTTTGTCATTTTATTTGGGACTGTTCCCAGAGCACCCTTTACCATTGGAAATACTATTGTTCTGGGGGGGGGGTTACTCAGTTTTTAGTTCTTGATTGTCCATAACCTCCCTCTGTTCTTCCTCCTTCTCCTTCTCTCCTTCTGTATCAACAGGAGTTTAGTGTCTAGGTCAAGGGAAATGAATGTACCACTCTACTCTGCTTTGGTCAGACACCACATGAGATACTGCGTCCAGTCCTGGGCACCTTAATTGAAAGAGGATATGGACAAACTGGAACATGTCCAGAGGAGGGCAGCCAAAATGGTGGAGGGTCTGGAAACTATGAAGCCCTATGAGGAGCGGCTGAGGAAGCTGGGGATGTTTAGTCACAGAAGGTTAAGAGGGGACAGGATAGCCATGTTTAAATACTTGAAAGGATGTTGTGTGGAAGATGGGACAAGGCTGTCTTCTGCTGCTGCAGAGACAAGGACATGGAGCAATAGCTTCAAACTGCAAGAAAAGAGATTTCACCTTAACTTTAGGAAGAACTTGCTGAGGATAAGAGTTGGACAGTGGAATCTCCTGCTGCCTGGGAGTGTGGTGGAGTCTCCTTCTTTTAAGGAGAGGCTGGATGGCCATCTCTCAAAGGGGAGTGCTTGGATTGTTCAGAGTGTGGTTGAGTCTCCTTCTGTGGAGGTCTTTAAGCAGAGGTTGGATGGCCAACTGTTGGGAATGCTTTGATGGGTGTTCCTGCATGGCAGGGGGCTGGACTGGATGGCCCCTGGGGTCTCTTCCAACTCTTTGATTCTATGATTCTATGGTTGTATCTTCCTACATGGCAGAAGGGGGTTGGATTGGATGGCCCTAAGGGTATTTTCCAGCTCTAGGATTCTATGATTTTGTGATCTTCCCCCTCTTCTTTCTCTTTCTCTTCCTCTTCCTTCACTTCCTCCTGTGGATAAACCCCATTGAACTCAGGGCTTGCTTCCAAATAGACATGAATCAGTTAGTGCCCTAAAAGCCTTTTTAAAAAAATCACAGTTCTTCCAAGTAGACTTGTATAGGATTTATCTATCACAACATTGTCCTGATTTTCTGGGAAACATTTTATTTTAATGAGCAAGCAAGCAAGCGGTGTGTCAGACTAAACGAAGACAGTATGTTGTTGGAAGACTTGTCATGCATTCCCAGAGACAATTCTCCTCTTGGCTTCCTCCACCACTTACGTCTCTCTGGCCCACAGATTTTATCTCGATCTAAAGGGAGAAAAAATGGCACATTGCAAGAAAGTGGCATAAAGCTAATAGTAACTGTCTAGTGGTACTTGCTCTTTTGCCATGAACATTTCCTCCCTTTTTTTTTTGTCACAGATCATAGAATTGCAAAGCTGGAAGAGACCCAGGGGCCATCCAGTCCAACCCTCTTCTGCCATGCAGGATCCCACATCAAAGCACTCTCAACAGTTGGCCATCCACCCTCTGCTTAGAAACTTCCAAAGAAGGAGGAGACTCCACCACACTCCGTGGTGCTTCGTGAGATTTGTGGACTCCCAGAACCTTCCAGGGATCCGGATCCGGATTTGGATTTGGAAAATTCTGGATTCGGCCCATCCCTAGTTTAAATATTTGAAGGGATGTCATGTTAAGGAGGGAGTGGGCTTGTTCTCTGCTGTTCCAGAGACTAGGACAAGAAGCAATGGATTCAAGCTGCAGGAAAGGAGATTCCACCTGAACCTGAGGAAGAACTTCCTGATGGTCAGAGCTGTCCAGCAGTGGAATCTGTTGCTGCCTCCATGGAGTGTGGTGGAGTCTCCTCCTTCTTTGGAGGTTTTTAAGCAGAGGCTGGAGGGCCATCTGTTGGGAGTGCTTTGATGGGTGTTCCTGCATAGCAGGGGGTTGGACTGGATGGCCCCTCGGGTCTCTTCCAACTCTATGATTCTGTGATTCTATGATTCTTCCAGTTCTAGGAAGGATTGCAGCTGGTGTAACAGCCAAAGCTAATAGCAAGCACTCCTGTCTGTCACATCTACCTGAGCTGACATTTGGAGCAACGTTATCTATGATTAAATCCCACTTACTCTAGATTCAAAAGAACCTTATCACTTTGCCTCCTGATCCTACATACTTCTGTTAGACTAGTCAGTCCACTTCCCGTTCTCCCACTGAACATCCATCCATCATCATGACATCAACTGTGCACCTTTCCGCACTAGAGAGTTATAGCGCTATGATTCCCCTTTCAACATCCTATGGAATCCTGAGGTTTGCAGTTTCAGGAGGGACCGACTGGCGATGTGGAAAGGGGTTATGTCTCCCCAACTAAGCCTCTTCTCATAGCCGAACCCTATGAGGAGAGGCTTGGGGGCTAAGTGTGTTTAGCCTGACAAAAAGAAGTTTAAGAGGAGACATGGTAGCCATGCTTAAATATTTGAAGGGATATCATGTTGATGACGGAACAAGCTTCTTTGCTGCTGCTTCAGAAACTAGGACACAGAGCAATGGATTCAGAGTACAGGAAAAGAGATTTCACCTAATCATCAGGAAGAATTTCCTGAGAGTAAGAGCCATTCATCACTGGAATATGCTGCCTGGGAGTGTGGTAGAGTCTCTTCCTTCTCTGGAGGTTTTTAAGCAGAGACTGGATGGCCATTTGCAGGAGATGCTTTGAGTGTTTGTTCCTGCGTGGCGTGGGGTTGAACTTGATGGCCATCGTGGTCTCTTCCAACTCTATGGTCCTTTCTGCACCAGGCTGTTCTAGTGCTATGATTCCACTGCAAACCCCAGAATTCCATAGGATGTTGAAAGTGGAATCATGGTGCTATAACAGCCTAGTCCGGAAAGGTCCTACGTTTCTATGATTCTATGAAAATCACCTCTGTCTGCCTCCCTTCATTTTTGTCAGAAGTTGTTACTCTTTCAAAGTAATTCTCTTTCTTTCTACCCCTCCACCACTTCCACAACTACTTTCTTAAGCACACCGCTCCATGACTCAGTTAACTTTTTCCAGGTTCTATTAAGACTGCTAAATCAGCTGTAGTCCCTCTCAACTGATGGCCGCAAAGAGAGATCCAGTCCTGCAACCGACAGGTTGACATATGGGCTGTTTCCTGACTGTTAGGAGAAACAGGCAATAAATCATCCCAGTTAGCAGAGAGAATTTTTTTAACCTTGCTCTGCTGGGTCAAAGGCACCTCCAGCTGCTGGGTCCCTTTTGTGTTTCATTAACGTGCCCTGCAAGGGAAGGGGGGTTAACTGCAGCCACGCTTCACCTCCTCTTCCCTGGAGCATGAATGCTGGAAGGCTTGCTAGGGGTCCTCCAGGGTTAATACCTGACGGACTGCGTTGCTTCCCTCACCTAATCAGCTCATTGCCTCTCTAAATATCAGCACGGGGGTAATGATCCGTATTCCTTTGAAAGAGGGCGGTGCGGCAGTGGCCCTGTTGTTCCAGCAGCCAACAACACTGTGGGTTGGCCTTGCAGGAAGAGAGACAGAGGGAAGGAGAGAGGAAAGAAAAGAAAAGAAAACAGCAGTATCGTACAGGAAGGAATTCAGACTGTTGTCGTTACATGCCTTCAATCCATTTCTGACTTATGGCAACCCAAAGGTCAGGGCCCCTTTAAGGTTTTTGGAAGCCCTAGGCACTCTTGCACTTTCAAAATGAAGGGAAAGAACTAGAACTAAAACTAAAATGCAGTACTTAGCTGGAATACTGAACACTAAAGCCATTTCCGCACAGGGTTTTAACACGGGGCAGAGCGTCCTCCAGGGAGGACGTCTGCACCTGGGAGCGGACTGGGTCAGACCTACTTAATGTAGATCTGCACCCCAGGCCCTTTTCTCACGGGGTGCAGAAATCGTGCCGCTATGATCCAGGCGGGTTTTCCCTTAATCCCCACTAACATGGACTGAAATTTTAGGAGCATTCTCACGGCTCCATAGAGAAAAGACTAGGCAGCATCAATGCATTCACACAATATTACCCTGGCCAGTCCCATAGGTGTCCTTTCCCTGTCCTGTCTGGCAGTGATTGGCTGTGCTCAATTTTTAAAAGAAACACTCTGAGCGTCATCACGGACGTCAGTACGCACGCGTGTCCCCTTACATCCTCCAACGAACCCCCCCCTACCCTGTCCCGCGCCTTTCTTTGGAGCCGCCGTGGAGACGTTTCCCCCCTCTGTCTTTCTGCTTGCTTTCTGCTGTTTTGTGTATGGAGCACGAGCTACTGACGAACATTGCTGGGGTGCTAATTTCAGCCTTGATAGCAGCACTCGAAAGCACTGGGGGCGGTCTTGTCGCTTCTGCTGGCCACGCCTAAATCCCTCCCTCTCTTCATCCCCCGCACGAATCAGTACGCACCGTCGCTTTTTCACGAAAGGACGAGCGCAGATTGGAGGAAAAAAAACACATGTCTTCTGGTTTTTAAAAAGGGCGTGCAAATGCTGGATGGTGGTTCCCCCACGCAGATTGAGGTGAGAATCAAAAAAATTAAATGCGACCTGGTTCTCTCTAAGGTGAAAAAGGCCCCCGTTCGAAGTCGACCTGGGAAGATTTAATTACCCTGTGAGAAAAGGGCCCAGCCTGCTCCAAAATGAACCCAAGTGGTTGTCCAGCGTGCTTTCGAAAGACGGCTAAAAACAGGTCTTTCAAAAGCACGGAGCGCGCCACTGCGAGCCTGCTCCCTTATGCAGATTTGCAGACTTGCATTGGTGCAAGCCTGCGATCTGCCGGGGGTGGGCTTTAGGCTGGCGAGCTTCAGCGGTTGGTGAGACCCTCAGAGCGGCGGCCACGCATTGCTCCGGAGAAGTGTGGACTGGACCGGGGAGCCCAAAAGTCTGGTGAGTAGCGTCATGGGGCGATTCCCTCACCCCGTGCGGAAATGGCCTAAGTAACTAAAACCCCAAACACTAATTTACTAAAATGCAAAAGGGCTCTGACCACCCCCACCCCCCACAAGCAAAGTCGTAATGAAAGGGAAAAACACAAAAGATATTATTCTATTGTTACAACTTGAATTTGTAGCACAGCAAAGTAAATATGATATAATATTTCACTGAAACCTGGTAGGGTGAGTCTTATGATTGCATTTCATGCATTTTAATTATTTTTAATTGATGATGTTCTGTTTTTTAATTGATGTTCCACTGCCTGGGAATGTAGTGGAGTCTCCTTTGGAGGTGTAAAAACAGAGGTTGGATGGCCATCTGTCAAAGGGAGGGCTTCGGTTGCAACTTCCTGCATGGCAGAAGTGGGTTGGATTCGATGGCTCTTGAGGTCTCTTTTGGCATTAGGATTCCATTATTTCTATGATTTAGTACAGAGGTGTGTGCAGTTGGGCACCTGCTAACCCGGTATTGTTCCTCTGCACCAACAGTATTCAGACCATCCCTTATTGGTGTATGCCATCTCTCTTTCCTCCTCTCTATGGCTGAGATCATATATCAGTGTTGTTCAGCATAAACCTCTGCATACAGAGTTACTCCTTTGTTATACTGCACAATGCTTCTGTTGAATTGCAATATTATGCAACTGAATGCACCACTGAATGTGTATGAGATGCACATTATGTGCTCATTTGGATCTGGATTGCACAATAGCACCGGATATGCATCCACTTCTGAAACCTTGAACTACATATGGCTGTTCTGGACTGAACAAAGATGTCCAGCTGCTTCTGTATGGGACCTTATGTGTGCATGAAATGCCAACAGCATTCTGGCCTATGTTGTTGTTTCCCCTTTGTTGTGGAGCTAGAGTGTGTATGGTCCTTGGGGCAGAGTCTGATAACAATAATGACAGTAACAACAGCTACTTCCTCCCACATAGCTGAGTGCAACGTGCCGTGGCCTGTGGTGGGAATGTGTCACCAATGCCTTTGATGGGATAACAACCTGTGACGAATATGACTCCATCTTGGCTGAGCACCCAGGTAAGGATGCTTCGGACATTTCATTTTTGGCCACTTCTGCACTAGTTTGTTATAGCGCTATGATTCCACTTTCAATGTCCTATGGAATCCTGGGGTTTGCAGTTTAGGGAAGGGCTGGCCAGCCCCTCCCTAAACTGCAAACCCCAGGATTCCATAGGATGTTGAAAGCAGAATAATAGCACTCTAACAGGCTAGTGCGGAAATGACCTAAAGTACCAGCAAACAGGGCGCACACTGCATTTCAGGAAGACCGATCTTTATGGCAGCAAAACACTATAAGCAGCAACTCTCTTTATGCAACGCAAACAATCTGAAACACTTCTAGATTAAAACCATAAATAACTAAAACAAGGTAAAGACATATTAAAGGAAACAACAGTTAAAACAAATTTAAAAGCTACAAAAATTTGAAAACATGGCCATTTCCGCATGGGGCAAGGGAATCAACCTGTGCTGGTACTTACCGGACCTTTGGGCTCGATGCTTGGGTCCAGGCTGGTCCGGAGCAGTCCGTGGCCACCGCTCCGCACTGCTCCGGGGATGAAAATGGTGGTTTCCAGTTGGTGGAGGCTCCCAACAACAACTCAAGCTCGCCAGCCTAAAGTCCACCCTTGACAGATCACAGGCTCACACTGGTGCGAGCCTGCAAATCTGCACCAGAGCGTGGGAATGGAGTGGCGCACTCCGTGCTTTTGAAAAACCTCTTTCAAGCGGTCTTTCAAAAGCACACTGGACAACCACTTCGGGTCATTCAGGAACGGGCTGAGGTGCGGATCTACAGTAAGTAGGTCCGACCCAGTCTGCTCCCAGATGCAGATGTCCTCTCTGGAGGATGCTCTGCACTGTTTCTTAAGCCCGTGCGGAAATGGCCTACATCCAGGGGGAGCCTCCCTTTATCCAGAAATCCAGAATCTGAAAACTTCCAAAAAATGAAATTCAGAGAGACTGAGGATCTGTGAAATGGCAGGAGGTGTGAATTTGTGCTAAGCTCTAAGCTCGGAGTCCTGCCATTTCACTGCTCTCTAGCCTCACATCTCATACACAGCACAACTAGCAAACAAATGAGATGTGAAGCTATTCAAAAAAAGTACTGTATTCTAAAATCCCCCAAAATCTGAAATATGGAACACTTCTGGTCCCAAGTATTTTGGATAAGGGAGGTTCAACCCATATGTTACCCCAATGACAGACCCCATCCTGGAAGTATATAAAATTGATATCAAATATGCCTGCCATGCCAGAGGGTTGCCTGGGTGGGTATGTAGATGAATAGGTCAAATGACCAAAACTAGGTCAAGGCCAGGAAAATCCCCGGTCACATTTCCCAAGGAGACCTCAGGCTAGACATGTCTGCATGAACAAAGGGTCCTCAGCCAAGAATAACCATCTTGAAGGGATTACTGCGTCTTCCCCAGATTGAGCAACTCTGACTTTGGAAAATCCTACAAGGTGAGGTCCATGTACATGATCCAATCATGCAAGCTATTAAGCTGCTATAGTGCTGCATTTTTCCTACTATTTTGGCCATTGTTCTTCCCGGGAGAGGGCCTGCCCTCGAGGTACATTCTGCCCTATAACTAGTCCCAGTTTTGGAAGGTCTCTTCAGAGAACTCCTGGCCACACTAGCAGACCAGCACTCTGTTAGTTGAGTTATCCCCTCAACCACCCCTCTTTGCTGAGCATCATTCTTCTCACCGCTTCCCAGACCAAAGACTTCAGGATAGGTGCAATATAACCATCTTTACACCCTCTCCGCTGAATCCCCTATCAATTTTCACCTCTTTCCCTCCTCGATAGGCCTTGTGTGCATGAGTGAGTACGTTGGTGTGTGAGAACATATTTATTAATAAAATCTAATTATTAGTATGATTGTCTGGCTTTTTGCTTGGCCTGACCCCGTAAACATTGGGGGGAAAATTCTGCTGGGTTACCCTGCCCCTCACTTTGCTATCTCCAGTACTCCGGTAATTTCCCCAAATTTTAGTCTGCATAAGTGAAGGTTAAGAGGGGACAGGAGAGCCATGTTTAAATATTTGAAGGGATGCCACGTAGAGGAAGGAGAGGGCTTGTTTTCTGCTGCTCCAGAGACTAGGATGAGGAGCAATGGATTCAAGCTGTAGGAAAGGAGATTCCACTTGAACCTCAGGAAGAACTTCCTGACGGTCAGGGCTGTCCAGCAGTGGAAGATGCTGCCTCAGTGGAGTGGAGTGGAGTCTCCTTCACTGGAGGTTTTTAAGCAGAGGCTGGATGGCCATCTGTCAGGAATGCTTTGAGGGTGTTCCTGCATGGCAGGGGGTTGGTCTGGATGGCCCCTGGGGTCTCTTCCAACTCTACATTTCTATGATTTACAATTTGGAGCAAATCAAGGTGTCCCCCACAGGACGACCAGAAGTCAGAGTAATGTATACATGTATATTTTGAAGAAAATTCGTGCCTGAAGGCTTTAATAACAAGTCTTTCCTCGGTGCTGAAAAGAAACCAACATTGGTGCCAATAAGACTTCCAAAGGGGAAGGGATTCACAATTGGGGTTCCACAACCAAGAAGGTCAATCTTGCCTAGAAAACCCTGTGATAAGTTGCCGTAAGTGGTAAAACAACATGAAAGCACAAAATAACAAAGGACTGGCTGGTGGCTTTTATCTGAGACAAAAAGAGGAGATACGTCTCCAAATGCTCAGTGGATGTTTTTTACATTTTTACTTTAGAACAAGCCCAATGCGTTTCAGCCTATGTATATATTTCAGTAGCCCATTTCAAGGGCTGTATGAAAACAACTAAAAATAGGAAAGTCAAATAAAAAAATCCAAGAGGTAACACATAATTATACCATAGTATCTACATGAACATCATAGTTCATTTCAATTTTTGTCTGTTGCTTGAAACCTATACATGCTATCTTGCAGAAGAAATTTCTTGAGTTAAAAATCTCATTCCATTTGGTAGACCAGCAATAGGCCATTTCTGCACTAGCCTGTTATACGCTTGATTCCACTTTCAACATCCTATGGAATCCTGGGGTTTGCAGGCTCCCCCATGCGGCCCCTCCTAACCTGCAAAGCCCAGGATTCCATAGGATGTTGAAAGTGGAATCATAGCGCTATAACCGTCTCGTGCGGAAATAGCCATAAACTAGAATACCAAGTTCAAGATTTCTTTTATTTCAGCAGAGAGTCAAAAAAAAAGGAGCAAAGAAGGAAGAAGGAAGGAAATAGCATTCAAGGACATACCATGCAACCAGGCTAGAAAAATCTGTTCTGTGATTCTGTTTTGGGTTCTACTCCCAACTTTGAAAGAAACTCAGTGGTTTAAGTAGCTGAACCTATTTTAGCAATAGGGTCTAGCACTTTGGAGACTTTCTTTAGAGTGCAGACTGAACCATGATGTTGGCTCACTACCTCACCAGCATGAAGGATGTTGACAAGCTGGAACATGTCCAGAGGAAGGTGATTAAAATGGTAGAAGGCCTGGAAACCAAGAAGCCCTATGAGGAGCAGCTTAGGGAGTGGGGTAGATTTAGCCTGGAGAAGAGGTTAAGAAGTAACGTGATGGCTATATTTAAATATTTAAAGGGCTGTCATATGGAGGATGGAGCAAACCTATTTTGTGCTGCTCCAGAGTCTAGGACACAGTGGACCAATGGCTTCAAACTTCAGGAAAAGAGATTCCACCAAAACATGATGAAGAACTTCCTGATGATTACATCAGTTTGAATACAGTGGAATATGATGCTACCTGGGAATGTGTCTCCTTCTTTGGAGGTTTTTAAAGAGAGGCTGGATGGCCATCTGTCAAAGGGAGTGCCTTGATGGTGTCTTCTCACACAGCAGAAAGGGGTTGGACTAGATGGCCCTTGGGGTCTCTTCCAACTCTAGGATTCTGTGATTGTACGAAATGGATGTTCCAGCCCCTGCCGGCACGGCCGGTCAGGATCAGAAGTAGTGGTCCAGGCTGATCCATGCAAGTCAGCCCCATTCCAAGATTCCTCCCTTTCAGACTGTATCCTTCCTTTTCTCACTTCTTCTTCTGCAGTGAAACTGGTCCTCACCCGAGCAATGCTGATCACAGCAGACATCCTAGCTGGCTTTGGATTCACCTTCCTCCTTCTGGGCCTTGACTGTGTGAAATTTCTCGTGGATGAGCCTGACATCAAGACCCGCATCTGCTTCATATCTGGATTGGTCCTGTTAACTGGAGGTAATTGGCAGCAGCATCTTGGTGTGGAGCATGTGTGCAGCATCTGTGGATCTATGTGCATACATATACAAATTCATGCACTATGAAAGTTGGGACCTTTATATCCCTTGGAATTATTTAACTGCAGGAGAACTAAGAAGGAAAATCATTTTGGTAAAGGTGATTCTGGTTCAGTAGCTTTTGCAGTAGTAATCTGGAAGAGAGTTCCTTTTGGCCTATAACTACTGCCAGGAACTGAATTCACAGGCACAAATAGTACAGTGCATAAGCACTATTTATTTGAAGTGTAATACATCGTGCAAGGCTTCAGTGAGAGGACTAGAGTTCAAAAGCAATAGCAGGTACATAACATTCCCATCCTTCCTCCTCCCTTGTGCAAGAGACCTTGTAGTAGTGAGAGCCTGGCAGAGCTTATCAGTACATTCCTAGCTTTGGTTTATCTAACGGTCTCTGGTTCCTAGACTTCCATTGCAAGCAAGCTACTACTAGCTGTAATTCACATCTTTCCAATGTAATGGGAGTGGGTTCTGTGCCGCTACTCATTACTGGGTGTGTGTGGTGAGCAACGCTGGACAATGGTAGGGGGCAGATAAAAAAGGTGCATGAGTGACTGTTTGGTGCTGCAGTTGGGAAAGATTGCTTTGTAATGTCTTTTGCATTTTTCTCAGAATGTACAAGGTGCAATATCAGAATTGGCCACTTGGATCTAGAAGGGGTAAAATGGCTACAATTGGTCTCAAAATATAAATACTCGTGTAGATTATTTTTGATTTTTGTAATGACTTGGTTAATTATGGCCATTTCCGCACAGGGCGAGGGAATCGCCCCGCACCGCTACTTACCGGATCTTCTGGCTCCCCGGTCCGGTCCAGGCTGCTCCGGAGCAGTGCATGCTCATCGCTCCGCACTGCTCTGGCATCGAAAATGGTGGCTTCCAGTTGGTCAAGGGTCTCAACCAACTGCTGAAGCTCGCCAGCCTAAAGTCTGCCCCCGGCAGATCGCAGGCTCGCATTGGTGCAAGCCTAGGAATCTGCAAAAGGGAGCAGGCTTGCAGTGGCACGCTCCGTGCTTTTGGAAGACCTGATTTTTCCGGTCTTTCAAAGGCACGCTGGAGACCACTTGGGGTTGTTCTGGAGTGGGCTGAGATGCAGATCTACGTTAAGTAGTCCGGACCCAGTCCGCTCCCAGGTGTAGATGTCCTCTCTGGAGGACGGACTGCACCATTTCAAATACCCGGTGCGGAAATGGCCTATGCCTTGTATGACTATAATATTCGGAAATGTATAATTTTTATACGTTTGACTTGAGGATCACAATTTATGTTAATTGGAAAGGAATATATTATGAAAATGTGTGGATAGCAGGAATTAAAGGAAATGCTAATAATCACCCCAACAAAAAAATGTTTTAGGAAGTTAAATTGAATGTGTATATAAAGATATTTTAGCAAGTAGAAATAATATATTTTGCATTAGATGTAATCTTTAGTATTTTATGTCTTTATGTTATGTGTACTATTCAGTGAATAGAAGCTGGTAAGTTTTGTAAATGTGAAATTAATATGAAATCATTATGAAATAATATGCATTTGTAGGTATATATGTATGCTGTTTGTATATGTATGCTTTTGTACATGTTTGTGTTTTTGTAAAACGTGTATGTGTTTTTATGTTTTTTTTAAACAAGTTTTGTAAGCTTTCAATAAATATTATTTTTTTAAAAAAGAATTGGCCGCTTGGGGGAACCAGGGATCATTTTCTTGTGTTTTCCAGGTGTCACAATAGTAACAGCCATGGAAACTAGATAGTAACAATTAATTCAGTGAACCACCTTTCTCAGTTCCAAAAACAATATCAAGTAATGACTTCCTGGGTGATCAAAGTAATAAGTAAAGTAACAAGTTCCCTTTCTAAACATCCTAAGATTTTGGCTACAGGTACCTTTCTACGATGTGTTGGCTCTCAGGTTGGAGGAGATTCTCTCTTTCTGCAAGGAGCTTCACCTTCCCTGAGATGCTCGTGGTGGTGGAACGAGGAAAGAGACCTGAATCTTCCTCTGTTTCTTGCAGGTGTCCCTGGACTCATTGGTTCGGCCTGGTATGCCATCGGTGTCTATGTGGAGCGCTCTACTCTGGTTCTGCACAATGTCTTTGTGGGCATCCAGTATAAATTTGGGTGGTCCTGTTGGCTGGGACTGAGTGGATCTCTAGGATGTTTCTTGTCCGGTGCTTTTCTGACCTGCTGTATGCACCTCTTCAGAGGTAAGAGCTGCAGGTAGACAGTTTCCTTGAGCATGTATCCACTGCAAAATGATTATGCCTTTTCACTTTTGCAAGGCAGGGTTGAGCAATGCATGAATGCAGCCCTTGTGCTGAGTGGCCGTGTTGCACAACTAGCAATGTGGTTCTGTTGCATGAGATGCAGTCCCAACTGTTCAAGCCAATGCATAGCCAATATGCTTGTGGATGAATGTGCATTGTACAGTGTGAACCCACATCTGGGTCCTTTGAATATTGTGCACAGATGTGAAAGCACATTGGACAAAAACATCAAATCGCTATCACTTGAGAAGTTCTACAGGGGTAAGACACCGACAAAATTCCAGCCTGTATCTCCCAAGTGAGAACCAGAACAGCATAATAGTTTGAGTGCTGGATTAGGACTCAGGGACAGCAGATCGAGAATCCCTGCTCAGCCACAGAAGCCCACTGGTTGACCTTGGGCAAGTCACACTCTCTCAGCCTCAGAAGATGTCAAAGGCAACCTCTCTCTGAACAAATCAATAGAAGTATGGTGTCTAGATAGAGGGAGGTAATGGTACCATTCTATTCTGCATTGGTTAGGCCTTATTTGGAATACTGTGTCCAGTTCTGGGCACCTCAATTCAAGAATGATATCGACAAGCTGGAATGTGTCTAGAGGAGGGCGACCAAATGGTGAGGGGTCTAGAAGCCATAAAGCCCTCTAAGGAGCAGCTTAGGGAGCTGGGGACATTTGGTCTGCAGAAGAGAATCATAGAGTCCTAGAGATGTAGAGTTGGAAGAGATCCCAGGGGCCATCCAGCTCAACCCCCTGCCATGCAAGAACATCCTCAAAGCACTCCCAACAGATGGCCATCCAGCCTCTCTTTACAAACTACAAAGAAGGAGACTCCACCATACTCCACGGAGGCAGCAGATTCCACTGCCGGACAGCCCTGACTGTCAGGAAGTTCTTCCTGAGGTTCAGGTGGAATCTCCTTTCCTGCAGCTTGAATCCATTGCTCCTTGTCCTGGTCTCCGGAGCAGCAGAAAACAAGCCCTCTCCCTCCTCTACGTGGCATCCCTTCAGATATTTAAACCTGGCTATCATGTCCCCTCTTAACCTTCTCTTCTGCAGACTAAACATACCCAGCTCACTAAGATGCTCCTCATAGGGCTTTATGGCTTCTCCCTCTTATGTTTTTCTTTCAACCATTTCTAGACTTCCTGCAAACACAAGAACCTTGGATTGAAGTTCTCAATGCCTCCTTATGGCGACCCATATGATAAGCCTAAGACAAACCTATTGTGGGATTTTCTGGAGCGGAGAGTGTGTGATGAGCCCAAGGTCACTCAGTGGGTTTCCGTCGCCCAGCAGGGAGCTGAAGCTGGGTCTCCAAGTTCGTAATTCAACACTCAGACCACTACCTAATGCTAGCTCTTACTTCCCCCTTTAAAACCTACCTCTTACACTTGTATGGCCATTTCTGCACAAGGCTGTTAAATCACTTCCGGTTAATTTCCTGTTTCGAACAAGGCTTCTCTGGGGCCTAAAGTTTGGGGGGAGGGAGGGTGGCAGAAATAACCCCCATGCCCCCAGAGTGCATTTGGGAGCAAAAAAAGTTTTAGGAAAAAAATTGTAAAATGTTTTTTGACCACTGGAGGACCCAGGATGGCCTCCAGACATTGGTCATTTCCGCACTGTTATAGTGCTATATTCCACTTTCAACATCCTAGGAATCCTGGGGTTTGCAGTTTCGGGAGGGGCCAGCCAGGCCCCTCCCGAACTGGAAACCCCAGGTCCAGGATGTTGAAAGTGGAATCATAGTGCTATAACAAGCTAGTGCAGAAATGGCTTTAGTCTTTGAGTATTCTTCCAGTGCCTACTCCTTATGTGACGCTGCCCAAGTCTTGAGGTCCTCATGGAATGGCTTTCTCTCAGGGCTTTTCCACAGACAGGCATTGTCCCATGATGGTGATGCAAGAGAAGTGGGACTGCAACAATGCTTCTGCATGGTGCGTTGTGGTACCATCCTTCTCCTGTCACCAGCCAGTGCAATCACGAAATAGATCATTGATGGGTTTTTCCCATGAACGACATCCGTTCTTGTGACTCCCCTGCACTGCCCTGCAGAAGGCTCGGATGCATGATTGAGGTGCTTCCTGCCCTAGTGCAGCCTGGGAAAGCATCTGGCTATGCTGCAGAAGGAAGAGGCGTGCCCATTGTGCTCCCTTCTGCAGGGAGCTGCTCTGGTGCAGAAGGGAGCATTCCCATCACACTCCCTTCCCCCAGAGTCACTGCCAGGATCATCACCGGTGAATGACGATATAAGGTAGGGTGCGGAAAGGGCCTCAGTCTCCCCATCCTAACAGGGAGGTTTGATGAGGACACAGGAGAGGACCTTCCTTGTGGCCACTCCCAGGTTGTGGAACTCCCTCCCACAAGATGTGAGCTGGCTCTGTCTCTACCGGTGGGCACAGACCTTTTTATTCAGACAGGCTTTGGGCTATTAACTGTTTGCTGAGGAAGGTTAATATAGCCAAGGGGGATTCTGGGAGCTGCAGCCCCCAGAAATGTAAATTTCCCAAGATTTGCCTCAGACTGCCTGGTGTCTTACAGCAGATGCCAACCCTGCAGATGCTGAAGCAAACATTTTGATTGGGGTCAACCTGCGTAGCATGTCTTTTAGGCAAAATGAGGTTGTTGCTAGTTACGTGGGTTGCAGAGATCATGAGTTTAAATTTCTACCCCATTATCCCCCAAGGGACCTGAGCATGATCCACTCCAGAAAAGCCACCATGAACAAAATGGTAGCAATTATCATTATGTTTCTGCTCACACATAAGCTTCTGGCCCTGATCTTATGTTTTGTCTCTTCCTGGGCCATGCTCAGATGTTGGCTCAAGCAGGTACCTTTCCTCCAGTAGCTTACGGAAGACTTCTCCTCCGCCTGGAATGGCCAGCCTGTACCAACCCACCTCCCAGACAGCCACGGCCAAAATGTATGCGATGGACACCCGGGTGTGAGACAGAATTGTCTTTTCTACTCTAAAATTTAGGGGCTGTTTCCAAGGCCAGATACAGTAATAACCCGGGCAGCCATGTGACTCATCACAAAAGACTTTGGCTGGTTTCACGAAGGATGTCCAGGTCATCTCCTTCCAAAGCTGGTTCGATTACGGGTCTTTAGCACCTTCCAAAATTATGGCTACAGCAAATGCAGCATCTGATGCAGGAGAGGAGGGGACATAATTTGAATGGCCATTCCTACAGAGGGGTTTTATTCCAAGGAACCAAAAGATGGCATGTTTCAGAGGACAGAGAGATAACTTCGGTCACGTGCATTGTTCACAGCCAGGAAAAATGTGTAATCTCTGCACACCTTCTGGGGCACATCATCTCCTGCTGGAAGAATTTAAGATGTGCATTGCTAACACATCGTCCCGTGGATGCAGGGAATTCCAAAACATACCTCAGCAGCCCTCATGGAAAGGAATGATCAGCTACCCCAGACTTGGAAATGACAGCACGCAAAGAATAATATTTGGGGAGCCACTTGCTTGATTGGGAAGAGATGCTGTTTTTGAGGTGCCTGAGGCCATTTCTGCACTAGCCTGTTATAGCGTGATGATTCCACTTTCAACATCGTATGGAATCCTGGGGTTTGCAGTTTCGGGAGGCCAGCTCCTCCCGAAACTGCAAACCCCAGGATTCCATATGATGTTGAAAGTGGAATCATCGCTATAACAGGCTAGTGCAGAAATGGCCTGAATCTCTGCTTCATTACTATCTTCACGACCTGTATATTTGTAAATAAACAGATATTAAGAATAACCAGAAGTCTCCCATGGGTTTCGTTTCAAAAGGAGTCAACTCCCTGCAGCTGGATTTTTGATGGAGCCAGAAACAAAGAGGATTATACATGGAGACTGTTTACTACATGTAAGGCATGGATATGCTAAAAAAGGATGGTGCTCATAGCCTACGAATGTGCACAAGCAGAGAAAAGCATGCATGTATTAATAATGGCTGAGATCTGAGATCAGCTACTCAGTATATTGAACTAAGTAGCACCTTCAAGCCTGACCACCCCTCCCCTTTTTTACTGGGAAGCAGCTGCTACGAGCAATGAAGGTCTGTTCTCCTACTGAGTGGGACACAGCATACTGATGTTCCTTCCACCTCCAGCAATCTCTGGTGTGACAATCAGAAGAAGGACCCCCATCACAATTCCTCCTTGAACCAATAAGTGCTGGGGACATCAACGTGCTGCACCCCAACCAACAAAAGAACAAATCTACAGTGCTTGTGGCACCTGCTGCCTGGTAAAACAGGAATGGGGGACTTTTACAACTGTGGCAAAGCAGCCCATGAATACAAATAGAGTCCATAAATGCAAGTTAGTTATGGATGCACAACTCTGGGTTGCACATCTGTAACTGCAATAGTGAATTCCAGCCTACATCTTATGATACAACATTGGTAAGCATTATGCTTGGATGAATAATTTTGAAGAATTATGATAGCCATGTTTAAATATTTAAAAGGATGTCATATGGAAAACAGGACAAACTTGTTTTCTGCTGCTCCGGAGACTAGGACACAGAGCAATGACTTCAAACTACAGGAAAAGAGTTTCCCTCCAAACATTAGGGTAAGAGCTGTTCAACGGCAGAATATGCTGCCTCAATGGAGTGTGGTGGAGTCTTCCTCTTTGGAAGTTTTTAAACAGAAGCTGGGTGGCCATCTGTGGGGGATGCTTTGATTGTATATTTGTGCACAGTAGGGGGTTGGACTGGATGACCCCTGGGGTCTCTTCCAGCTCTTATGAATCTTTGATGCTAATTCCTTCCAGGCAGAAATAGCTTCCGCTTGTCAATTTTGGTACAGCTGAAGTGATCCTTAGCATATCCTGCTTGGTTTTGAGCTGCAATGAATTCTTCATTAGGCACGTAAAAAACAGGGATTGTTTCACAAGACAGTCCACAAGACTAATGGCATTTCAATTTATTTTAAATGCATTGGTTAGATAGTAGCCCCCTCATCCCTTTATAAAAAGAAATCTAAACTGTTTGCTGGCAGTGAGCAGCAAGAGACTAGTTCTTCCACCATCATTTCAGAATTTGGAACAATGTCTGTTATTAATGGGGAAGATCCTTTGACAAAGTGATGGAGCATAGCTTGAAGCCCCATGAGCTATTTAACTGGCGGTTGTGCAACACCACCTCGTAGCAAATTGTGATCTTGCACAACTCAATATGCAATTGAACTTGCATCCACATAATATACATCCCCCTGTAGTGTGCAGATGTATCTATGCTCATGCACACATGATGCATATCCAAGCACAATGGCACTGCATGTGCAACTCTTTAAAAGCCACCAGCAAGATTCCAGCTAACAGGCTTTGTCCCAATGACTTTTTGTGGATTTTGTCTGTTTATTTTCACACAATATTTCTACAATATCAAAGGGATTTTCTTGGGATAAGGGCGATGCCCAGATCCTTTCCAATTGGTAAGATGGAAGTTATTCTTTGTTCGAATGTATCTATATAGTTGTGTGTGCATACACACACACACATATGCTCTGCCTCCCCAACTATAACCCTTAACAGCTTATAATTCTGAAATTTGTTTTTTACATCTCTTTTTTTTTCCAAAAAATTGTCTACATCCTTAACAGGATTGAAGACACCAACAGTTAAGAAGTGTCAGGAACTTACAAGAGAAACTTGCAAGGTGTGCAGCTCTGTGCTTCAGCAATGTGAGCATTGCTGTGGAAGGATGACAATTTGAACGCCTTGCAGAAAATTGTAATTTAAGATGGGTTTCGTCACTCTGATTAAATCATTTTTATAACATGTATTCTTCGATATAAATGTTTTTACCTAGCCTTCAAATAATCACCATAGCTAATATTAGCTGCTGAAGGATGTATATCTTTTGGGGTAGTACACCCTGTATGTATATATGTATGTATATATATGTGTGTGTGTGTGTATATATATATATGTATATATATATTTGCTCAAGGACCCATATATTTTCCTCCAGGACCACATTTTCAATGAGTTGATTTTCTTTCTCTCTGTTTTCTTCACTGTCCAGTTTTCCCAATAATAGAAAGGAAATGAAAACACACAAACAACTTTTAGCTTTGAAAAGCATTTTTTAAAATGTTAACATCCTTTTTTAAAAGAATGCATTTCAAAGCAAGATGTTGACTTCCATCTGATTCTGGTTTTTTTTTTTTTTTTCCCCTTGTCAGTTTTGTTAGCCCATGTGGCCTCCAGAAAGTTGTTCTTCTGTGCTTCCAAGCTGACCCTGACTTTTAATGACCCTCTCCTATTCTGTTCCTGGCCAGATTTCTTCAGAGAAGGCTTGCTTCCATTACTTTCTTCTGAGGCTGAGAGTGTGTGCCTTGCCCAAAGTCTCCCGGTGGGTTTCCATAGCGAGCAGGGATTCAGATCCTGATCTTCCCAAGTCCTAGTTCAACACTCAGACCACTACATCACCCTGGGTCTCAGAGAGGTTCTGTCCTTGCCTTCCTCTGAGGCTGAGAGAGTGTCACCAAAGTCACACAGTGGGTTTCCACAATCAAGAAGGCATTCAAGCCTTAGTCTCCCAGTGTCCTAGTCACGGATTCAAACCCCTAAACTTCACTCTCTGTTCCGTCAGATGTACCTCTTACTGATGCTTTTCCTGGGCTATTTCCACACTAGACTGTTATAGTGCTATTATTCCACTTTCAATATCCTATGGAATCTTGGGGTTTGCAGTCAAAGGTCCCTCCCCAAACTGCAAACCTCAGGATTCCATAGAATGTTGAAAGTGGAATAATAGCGCTATAACAGTCTAGTGCGGAAATGCCCTGGTCATTCCAGCCTTAGTTAAGTACCGTTCCGTGGAAGCCCTGCTCCTCTCCCTCTCTCCTTCTTTCTGGTGCACTATCTTTTTTGCACTATGAGATTCATGTCCTTTGGATTTTTTTTCCTCCAGGGATTGGCTGCTTCATATCCAAGGCAACCTCCTGTGGAAACGACAGCCAAGGGTTTATGTTCACTCCTGAAAAGGGCGATTCAGCATTTGTCAGGAATGCTTAATTAGAGGCTGAAGCTGCTTGAGCTGAGACATTTACGCACACACACACACACAAAGAATGGATCATCTCTCATCAAAGCACATAATTTAGGAAATGGTGTGCAGAACAGGTTCATTAAGGGTGAGTGATGCAAAGAAGCCAAAAGCCAATCTCCAATTGCACTTTGCATTTGCTCTTGCAACAATGGGCATAGTGTGCCAAATGTTGGTGGCAGAATCTGGAAATCACAGCTGAGAACCCACACAGTGCATGCATAGTTGAAATACAGGAGCACAGGCCATGCTGTTCCCACCACTGATCTCATCTAACTGTCCAGTGTCTAGACTTCATCTTAGGGGTGGCACGATTGGTTGCTTCTCTCTGTGAAAAAGAATCTTGCATGTAAGAAAAGTAGCAAGTCAGGGTGAATCTAAAGCTAGACCTCTTCTCCCTGACATGCTGGCTTTCTAAGTACAGAGAATATATATTCTCTATTATTTTATAAAAATTATGTTGGCTAATATGCTACATCTTTCTTCTGCAGTGCGTAAATCTACACCCATGTACTTATGCAGTGGTTGCACTATTTCACCCTTCTGCTGAATACTGACATTGCACAACCCATGGCATGGGGGCCAGTGTGCATCTGTTGCTTGTCTTGTTACTTTGGCCCAGGCCTACCCGGTGATCGCACAAGATATCGTTTTTGATATCAAAACCATTCGGCCTCCCTCTGCCACCCCGCTCCACATGTCTGCGAGGCCTCTGGACAAGCACGTAAACAGGCGCGGCCGGTAATTGTTGGACATTCCCTTCTCCACCCAGGCAGGCCGGACAGAGCCATTCCGTTGCTTCAGGGACCTCCCTGCAAACACCCTTTTGCTTAAGTGCGACACTAACAAAGGCGCCCGGCTCTGAGCTGGTGGTCTTACAAAGCCGGACTAAGTACTGTGCATTTGCATACTGGCTACACTATTGTTGATTCAGCACTAAGCCCATCATGTTAAACTTGACCTTTTCCAAAGCTTTGTCCCGCTCCAAACTCGCATTGTTCTCACCGAGTAAGGCATGGCCTGCAGGCACAATTCACTCTATATAAACCCCCCGATTCCGAGACCACCTTGGACCTCTTGGATCGCTTGCCCTGCTTGGATCACTCCCAAGTTCCAGACCGCCTTGCTGCCGTTTTGTCCGGCGAGCTCCCCTCAGCGAATCGCACTGAGCTTTCTTCCCTACCATCTTCAAGCTTCTTCAGGACTATGAGAAAGGTGTCGTATCACCCATTTCCCTCCGAAAATCCTTATTTCCAATTCCTCTGTTAACTGTGTGGTTCTGGATTGTCTTTACTGTTTGTTTGTCTTTTAATAAAAACATCATTTTTGCTATTTTAAAACCTGTCTGACTGCTTGACTGACCTGACCCCGTAGATGCTGGGTTGCAAGATCCCTGCTAAGTTATCCTTCCTCTCGCTAGCTTTAGTGAGTGCTCCAGCAAATTCTCCCCAGTATTGTGTTTGTGTTTTGGCTATTTGGGCGCCCCCCCGGGACCCCCAGAGAACAGGGTAACAGTCTCCTTGTGCAAAAAGGAATCCTGTGCAGTGACCGTTTCCTCCCTGTGAGCAGATCAATTGGGATGTTGAAGGTACTGACGAAGAGTTACATAGCATCCAAGAACGTGGCACTGCATGTGCAACAATTGCACATGTGGAAATCTGCTTAGGCAACTGCGAATCGAATACAGAGAGTACATTGTGGCCAAAAGAGTACAATGTGTGTGCATGTCTGTGTGTGTGTGTGAGAAAGAGAGAGAGAAAGAAGCACTGGCAAGATGCCAGACCCAATATTATGAGTAGTGACCTATTCTACTTCTTTTGTGATGAAAGCACAAAAGCAATGGAATAAGGGGGAATAATATTATTTTTCTTATCACTTTCAAGAGGGTCTTTCCAAGAATATATGGCCTCCACCCCCTGCAAATGTGGAAAACCCACAAATATCAAAATGAGTAGGTGGGTTGGCATGGTGGTCCTAGACTTCCTCCCCCTGACCTGTCTCCTTCCTTGGGTGTGAGTTTGTGGTGCTGAGAAATGGGGCTGCAACCCATCCTTAATTGGCCAGGCAGTGGCTGGTGGAGGAGGAGGAGGAGGAGGACCAGAGGAGGTTTTTAAAGACTGCACGGCCTGAACGGAGCTGCCAAAAAGGAGCACTTGAATTGGGGGAAAAGGGGTTGGATAAACTTGCAAATAATCAAATCTGTGAAAGTCAAACCTGCAAATACGGAGGGCTGGCTCTGTATTATTAATTATTTTAATTAATAATTGATTAATAATGCTCTTGAAGAAACCTCCTGAATGTCACTGCCTAACTTCATGTACATGCCCCCTTTCTCCCATAGAGGGATCCAAGGCAGCTCACAGAAAGAATCAGTTAAATTCTAACAGTAGAATTTGAAGCACAATGTAAAAATATCACATTAAAATGACAGGTTGCAAACAGTATAAAATCATTAAAAAAAACATACAGAAGTTAAAAAATAGCGTCAAACAGGGACTCATTAAAACCTTGCTTAAACAAAAAGGTGTTTGCCTGCTGGCGAAAGGAAAGCAGGGAGGAAGCCAGGCCAGCTTTCCATGGAAGGGACTTCCATGGTCTGGGAGCAGCCATGAAGGAGGACCTGTCTCCCAAGACCTCATCAAGCAAACGTGGGACCGAGCAGGACAGAGAGAAAACCTTTCCCTGAAGATCTTAAGTCTCTTGCAGTTTCATGTAGGGGAGATGTGACCTTTCAGATATTCTGAACCTAAGCCATAGAGGTCTTTATGAGTCATGACCAGCCCTGGGACTTGTGCCCAGAAATCAATCGGTGGCCAGTGAACCTGTTTTAATAAAGGAGTTTCATGCTCTCTATAAGTGGCTTCAGTCAGTATTCTAGCTACAGAATTTTGGACTGGCTACCATACAGTCTCCAAAGGCAGCCCCACGTGGAGTGCATTACAGTAGTCTAAATGGGATGCAATCCAGGCATATTGCACCACAACCAGGACGTCTCAAGCAATAGGCACAGCTGGCACATAAGTCTTAACTGGGCAAATGCACTCTTGGTCACAGCCAAAATCTGAGCTTCAATTTCAGGGCTGAATGCAAGAACACACCCAAGCTGCAGACCTGAGTCTCCAGGGGAAGTGTAACCCCCTGCAGTGCAGGATGAGTCCTTATTCCCTGCCCTGCCATTCGAATGAACAGGAGCACCTCTATCTTATCTGCATTAAGCTTCAGCTTGCCCCTATCCCATCCATTCCTGACAGCAGACTCTGGTTCAGCACTGAAAGTGTCTCAGAGGATATTTAAAGAACATGTTTTCATATTTTATTCATCCCCTAATCACTCCCAACAGTTTCCATCTCTGACAAAAAGGGTTGACCAATGCAAGTGTTCTTGGTTTAGCATCATGAGGTATGGTAGCAACAGAGGACATTTGGAAGATTCTATTATTATTATTATTATTATTATTATTATTATTATTATTATTATTATCATCATCATCATCATCATCATCATCATCATCATCATCATTGTCATCGTCATCGTCATCATCATCATCATATTTATTTTAACAGTAGTTACAACTATTTCCATAATGTTACAGTAATGTTACAATATTATTACAACAATATCAATCAATTCCCTAATATATTAATATATTCCATAATATAATCAATTATTTAATTTAGCTCCTCAATATTTTCCCCTTCTTCTTCTTTTCATAATTATAATCATTATCCCATCCCTCCCACCCACCCACCCAGGTATTGATCTAATTATTTATTATTATTCCCATTTACCTTTCATGTAGAATATCGCCTTAATTATCTTGTTTCCCTCCTTGACCCCTCTGTTTTATGTTCTCAACCAATATTCTCTGATTTCTAGACCAAAACTCCTTCATCAGTTGCATTTGGAAGATTCTAATGCAGGCATTGGAATTATGAGGACCTCTAAATGTTGTGTGATTGCAGCTCCCATCAGCCATAGCCAACAGAGGAGAAATAGTGGGAAATGCATCTGAATTTTAGAATCTGAGAGGTAGACTCTAAAGGGTCCTTTAATCCGGAATATACAACTAAAGCACTTCTGCATTTGAGGAGGTTTTTTGGAAGGGGGCGGGGAGAAGACACAAGCCCAAAAGTCCAGTTATGCGACTCTTCTGTGTGTTCCATGTAGGTGAACATTTCATCAGAGAGAAAGGGCAAGAAAGAAAAGGAGCTTTCCTTGGGCTTCCAGCCCAGAAAACCTTGCATGAGAACCATAAAATAATCATAGAATCATGGAATCCTAAGGTTGAATGAGATGCCAAGGGCCATCGAGTCCAACGCCCTCCTGCCATGCAGGAAGACACAATCAAAGCACTTCCTGACAGATGGCCATCCAGCCTCTGTTTGAAAACCTCCAAAGAAGGAGACTTCACCAGTCCCCAGGCAGCAGCATATTCCACTGTCAAGCTGCTCTTTCCATCAAGAAGTTCTTGCTATTGTTTAGATGGAAGCTTTTTCCTGAAGTTTGAAGCCATTACTCCATAGTGTCTTGGTCTCTGGAGTAGCAGAAAACAAGCTTGCTCCATCCTCCATGTGACATCCTTTCAAATATTTAAACATGACCATCATGTCATCTCTAAACCTTATCTTCTTCTAGCTAACCATTCTTCTCAACTGTGTATACTTTTCTGCTTTGGTCTTCCACATGCAGACGGGTGGCCATCTGTTGGGGGTGCTCTGATGTGAGTTCCTGCATAGCAAGGGGTTGGACTGGATGGCCCGAGGTCTCTTCCAACTCTAGGATTTTAGGATTCTATGGGGTCTCTTCCAACTTTATGATTCTATGATTCTATAATTCTAATGGTTTCCTCACTAGTGGATCAGAGTACCTGGGAAGGTTGTGAGAGCCTCCTCTGTTTGAGATCTTTAAACAGAAATTTCAAGAACTCTCAAGAATGCTTTAGCACTGGATTCTTGAACTGGGAGAGGATGAGTCTAGATGACCTTTCAGCTCCTTCCCAACTCCATGCTCTTCAGAATAGGGAGAAACCAGTACCAGCTGGTCTCTGGAGGTCTTCCGGCATTCCTAGGTAAACAACCTCTTTGGTCTATCCATCCACTTCAAATGCTTCCAGGACACTTTGTGCCAGTTTTGCTGACTTGAAGATGAACAATGGGAGGAGGAGATCTGTAAACTTGTTGAGGTGAACTGAAGGCTCTGGCATTATGCCACGGCCTGTAGCAGTCCCTACTGCTTGATCATCAACCAGAAAGAGAAAATTGTCAGGTAGACAGAAATGTGTGCAGCCAGATCTCTGGGGCAGGCAAAGGCTGCTGAATTTTGCAGGCAAGGTAAGTGGGTGGAAGCAGCTTCATGTCAGAAATGGCTGGAACTCTTCCATCACTGCCAGAAGGAAAGATAAAGGATGATTCCCCACCGCCCAGCCAGAGGTCAAGGAGATGCTGAAAGTGGAGGGCTGTTTGCTGTCTCTTTGGATCTGAGTACAAGTTTCAGCAAGTTGCCCCACTCCTTATTAGGGGCCAGGTCATTACTCCAAAATGTGGGTGATTCAGGAGTCCACCCACAATGACCGTGCCTCCATGCAAAGGGAATTATAAGCTCAATTAGAAAGCCTGCAAGAGGGGGGTAACTGAGATCTTTCCACCTATGTTTACCAGTATTTCTGCAGGGAAGAACTAGCCAGAAATCCAAAAGTAAGCTCAATTGTATTTTATTAGGGGAATTAATCACACACACAAGATCCAAACTGCCATGTACTCATACAAGGCTAACTGAAAGAGAAGGGAAGAAAGGCTTTAGACAGCAAAACTTCAAGGCGTCGTTGGTTTTATTTACCAGTCTTGAAGAGTGTTGGTTTAAAATATATATGAGGGATGTTAGAAAATTCTCATTTGCCCTCTCATTTGTCTGATTAACAAAAATATTGATTAACCACTCCTACTGACCAATTATATTAATAACCTTCATTTTGTTAACTTCTGTGTGAAACCATTATTGCTGAAATCAGGAGTACATTGGTTACTTCAGTGACAGACTTCTTTGTGAACACTATGATAGTTACACACTCCTCTGTTCTTCAAGACAGCTGACGGAAGAGTTGGTAAGAAATAACAAGCAGTCAGTCTTAAGTGAAATATTAATCTTGCTGATGTGTGTTTTATTCTGCTTTCCTAATCAAGAAAATAGTATAAAAATGTGAAACTTGAAGAATAAAGTTATCCTTCTGGATCACTACTGCTAGTAGGTTGGATTGAACACAGCTCTGATTATCAGCAGGATCCTTTGGCCAAAGAAACTCTTCTGGGTGTTTCATTGCATTGCGTACTTTGCATTCTGTGTTGCTGCCTCACTTCCTACCCAGTTTCAGAGCTCATCCCAGCTCTGTGTCCAACCCGTTCAGATACAATGGGTGCAAGATTTCATCCCAGTCACAGGAGCAACAAGAAGAAGCAATGTGGCTTAGACTTGTGTCTAAGGACAGTGCACGATCGGAACTTGGAGTAACAGAGTGACAACCAGCAATCAGTACACTGCAAGTTAGCTGGCCAAAACCAGAGTTTTTATACACAATTTCTGCCTGGAGAGCAAAGTATGAATGACTTTCTGGCCGAGTAAATAATAGTGTTTGCAGATTGGATAATGGGACCCTGGATGTGTTAATGGTCTTAGTGTTAGGTGGCAAAGGGCTAATGGTTGTCTGATAGCTCAGTGCTTGTTGGATCGGTTTTAGGATAAAGGAAAGGTTGTGTGGTCAGAGGAAAAGGCAATAAGACGTTAGGGGTTTGGTGGGAATCTCCCAGTCACTATTGTCCCAAAAGGCAGAGTCACTAAGGCTAGCTGGAGTTACCTGGTAATTTTCTGACTATGACCTGACCACACCAAGAAGTGTTTTCTGACTGAATTCACAGCACACATGTTTGGCCAGTCTTTTCCTCTTGTCCAGCCTGGCCACACAGCCATAGCAGAGC
The DNA here is from genome assembly GCA_948474755.1 of Ctenosaura bakeri. Classification (NCBI taxonomy): domain Eukaryota; kingdom Metazoa; phylum Chordata; class Lepidosauria; order Squamata; family Iguanidae; genus Ctenosaura; species Ctenosaura bakeri. The sequence goes on along the minus strand of CAOLHI010003639.1, from coordinate 119,636 downwards.
ATGTTTATATCAAAGCCAGTTAAAATATTTGCCAATTAAACCATGTTTCACCAATTCAACTATATCAAACTGTAGGGGTGTGTGACCTGGTAACTGTCAGGAGACGATTTACAGCACCAGCACAAAATTATCTCCAAAGCTGATGCTCTCTGGACACAGCGCCTCAGAGGCAATCTTAGATAGCAGAGTTCATAACAGCCAAAAGTGTATGCAGCAGAGTACAACTACAACAAAAAGACATTATTGCTCTGACCACTCTACCCACTGGTTAGTTACTCACAGACACAGAGTCTGTCATCCAAAATACCTGGAGGCTTTAATCTTCTCAGTTGCACTATGTACATCTATATACAGGATACGCAGGTCAATAGCAGATGCACAGGCAGAGATACATCTAGGCAGAGATTCAAGCATGCAGAGGTTCAAGCAGAGAGAGAGCAAGCATTCACGCTTCCCTTTTATGCACACCTGCTTGCAGGTCATCAGTCAGGGCCGTTAGCATGATGCAATCCCTTGCCATGATTGCAGTGTCATGACTCAGCCCTTACTGCATGTTCCCTAGGAAATGTGTCATCATTTGCTTAGTCATTCCTCAGATGTTTCACACCTGGGGAATGTATTTTCACTGGAGCAAATGTCATTGCATTTTTTTATCCAACAGTAACAAGGTTCGTACACTGTACTTGCATCTACACGTATGTCATTACACAGTGGTTGTGTTATAGCATCTTTCTCCCGAAAACCAGTATTGTGCACCTGATTGTGTATCTGCCTATGTGCTTGCTTACTATCTCACTGTGCCATGAGCGACGCGCAGTGACTGCTCTTGTAGGGAATCAAGGGGTACAGCTGACCAAGATCCTACCTCAAGCAGCAGTAGCATCATGCTCTGTCCAGGCAGCCCTTTGTCCTCCCCACACCCTGTTAGCCCTCAAGCCCAGGAGCTGTGCCTGCTCCTTACCCATGGGGGTGGGAGGGAGGTCAAAGCAATTCAAAGGGCTAGCTATGACCCATAAAACCCTACATGGTTCAGGTGCCAGCTATTTGGCACACCTGTATGAGCTGGTGCAGGTTCTGAGATCCTCAGGAGAGGACCTTTTCTCAGTCCCATCCCCATGACAAACACAATTGTTGAGGACGTGAGACGGAGCATTCTTGGTGGCTGCCTCTGGACTTTGGAACTCCCTCCCCAGGGACAGCAGAATGGGGCCCTCCCTGTTGTTTTGAAATAATGACAGATATAGGATGGGTTAGTGCAACCAACACTAAATTGCATGACTATAGAGTTATACTATGTCAGGAAGATGTAGGGTATCAGCTAGAAAGTGCTAGAACTGGCCCCTCCCAAAACTGCAAACCCCAGGATTCCAGAGGATGTTGAAAGTGGAATCATCGCGCTATAACAGGCTACTGCGGAAATGGCCAGGGTGTGGATTTTGGAGAGGCAGGATGGTTAGTCAGGAAGAAGAACTGACTCTGGTATTGAGGGAGTCATGTAAGAGTAGAATATTCAAGAGTTAATGTATTGTATAACTGAGTTTCAATAAATCTATAGTTGTCATTCTCTTTAAAAAAACTCCAAAACTGTCATTAAATCACAGAATGCTAGAGTCCTAGAGTTTGAAGACACCCCAAGGGCCATCCAGTCCAACCCCCTTCTGTCAGGCAGGAGGACACCATCAAAGTCCTCCCTTGGACAGGTGGCCTTCCAGCCTCTCTTTAAAAACCTCCAAAGAAGGAGACTCCACCACACTCCACGGAGGCAGCGGTGTGTTCCACTCTCCAACTGTTCTAAATGTCTGCAAGTTTTGACTATCTCTTATCGAGCCTGATAAGGAGTCAGGCTACACCTGCCGTAAAGAACGCACATGACAACAACGCAGCTATGGGTCCACATTTAAGGGGTCACCCTGAGCTCAGGAACCCAATCCAGAAAGAGATTTAGTGGGGTGGGGGGGCTAGGACAGGGTGAATGGAAAGATTCCAAGTGTTGGCACTGCTGGGCCAGCCTGGAAAAAGGAGATCTGAGACGCCATTGGTCTTACGCTTGCAGTTGTCCAGTGCTTGGCCTCAGAATGGGAACAAGATCTTCCAGGCTGGTGAGCAGCAGACATTGGCTGTGGCCAGGTGAGATTTTTGCCCTCCAATTTATCAATAAAATTCTCTAGAAGGAAACTTTACTTTGGAAAGAGACATCCTTAGGTGTGTAGAGGAAATAAGAGAATCTGCCATCCTCTTTGCTGTACTGTAATGCCTTGCTTCAGTGGAATCTGCAGTCAAGACACACCTGAACTCAATATTTGCAGAGATCTTTGCACCTGTGGAAAATGGTGAGCATGATCCCACCCTAGGCTTGCATAGCATAAACGTCTGCACAGGGGGTTACACAGGGAGTTACACAGTGAATGTGCTGCGCACAACTTTTATGTTAAATGGCAGTTTTGCATAACTGAATAAAAGCACCAAATGTGCTACTGAAAATGCAACCAAATGTGTATGTGCATTCAGTGGACTTTATGCACACGAATGCACAGTGGCACTGCCTCTGCAATTCCATTTCTGCAACCTGGCATTGAACGCAGACATTCCATGTTGGATGAAAATGTAAGATCTCAACTGGATTCTGGCGATTGTGTTACTTTTGAAAGTCATGGTTGATGATGAAAAAGATGCAAATAAAAGAGAAGGGAGAGGACCTCAGTATCATGCATACAAATCCACTCAAGTGGCTTTGCATCGGCATCCATTGTACAAAAATATGTACTTTCTTCTGTTATTTTCCACTCCAAACTCACTTCTTGATGCCCTTCCATCAACTGACAAGCACATTTTTATTCCCTTGGTCTGCTGTACTGTTTTAATTGTATCATTTTTAAAACTTTTAAACATTTTAATTATATGTTTTAAACTGTTTGTAGTGTTATTAATGATTTATTCCTATATAAATATTGCTTGTGTTTTATTGTGCTTTAATTATGGAATCCTGTTGAGGGTTTATGTCTTCATAAGTGGGGTTACATGTCATAGAATCATAGAGCTCGAAGAGACCTCAAGGGCCATCTAGTCCAACCCCCTTCTGCCATGCAGGAAGACACCATCCAGCAACCTCCAAAGAAGGAGACTCTGCAACACTTCAAGGCAGCAGCATATTCCACTGTCAAACTGTTCTTTTATGGGAAAAGGAGGAGACAATAATAATGTGGACCAGAATTCTCTATCAAGGTCTGTGTTATGTAGCTTGGCATAACTACCTAGCAGAGGCATGTCATCCCAAAATGTGGGTGACTCAGGGATCCACCTGCTATGATAGTACCTCCCCATGACAATGAGGAATTAATAGCTCAGTTAGGAGTCCTGTAAGAGGGGGTGTAACCTAACAAAATCTTCCACCAATATTTACAGGGTTCTTGCTGGAAAGAACCAGCCAGAGATTCCAAAATAAGGTAAAATGTGTTTTATTAAAAGATTCAGTCATGCATGCAAAAAGATGCAATCATTCACACACTCTCACAAGAACTAATCGAAGGCTAAATGGAGGAAAATTGCTGATAAAGGAGTCTTAGGGAATGGGAAATAATTACCAGTCCAGAGAGCAGTGAAGAAAACAGTGGCATGACTTAGGCTTGCACCTAAGGACAGCGCTCGTTCAGGAATTGGAGTGACAGTATGGCATTCCGCAAGTTGGGATACTGCATCTAACTGCTCAAAATGGAGGGCTTTTATACCCAAAACCTGCTTGGAAGGCATGGGCAATAATGGTTCTCCCAGCCAAGTGGACAATTGAGTTGCAACACATACAATGAAGTCTGGAATGGGTTGATGGTCTTAGTGTCAGGTGACAAAGAGTTAATGACTGTTATAATGGCTCTGCAATATTGGATGGGCAGAAGAACAATGCAGGGAGACATCCAGGTGCAAAGGAAGCAGGGCTAAGACAATCAGTGTTTTGGTGGGAATTTTCCCTTTGCTAGTTTTCTGATGGCAGAGACGTTACAGCTTTGCTAAACCCGTTATCTCTGGAGTTACCTATGATCTGCCTGACAATGACCTTGGCTATGCCTAGAGGGGATCTTCTGACCTACTTAGCAGCACGCGTGTTCAGTCATTAATTTTCCTCTGCCCAGCTTGACCTTTCGGTCACATCATGGTCCATTTTATATCAATGCTAATTAATATCTTTTGACAATCCAGTCATATTTTGCCAATCAAACCATAACAAATATGGGGGCCTGTAACAGGCACTACAAAACTGCTACCCTGATTTTGGGGGTCCCTTGGGGGACACCTCAATGTGCTCCACGTGATGGAGAATGGAAACTAGCCAGAGCACGAACAATAGCGATGCAACAGGCAGGGTAACCTAGCAGGGTCTTTTTACCCAGTTTTTAAGTGGTCAGTCCAAGCCTAAAACCAAACAAAAATGTCCAATAAATGATTTTCTTGAATGAAAGTCTCATGCAGCAGCACAATCACTCTCACACACACTCAAGACCTATTAAGAAGCAAAAGAGGGGAATATTGAATAGGGGAATATTGAAGGGGTGTAGCTGGGTGATACTGCACCTTTTCCTGAAGTCCTGGGTCCAGGAAGGCAGCGGAGAAGTGGGGCTCAGCATGGAGAGGGCTGAGGGGATTACTCAATGGACAGAGCAACAGTCAGCTGAGATGACCAGGAGTGATCCAAAGAAACACTCAAAAACTGGGACTATTTATAGGGGGAAAAGTACCTGGAGGGCTAATCCTTTCCCGGGGAGAACAATGGGTGTTGCAATGAGAAAGAAGCTCCACAATGGTAACTTCCTTTGCATGATGAGATTACAAGGTGTTGCCAAAGTCTCAGGATCTCCAGCTGCATTTGATTTTGGTGTGACTTCATGTAAATGGTCCTCGCCTGATGGGATATTTGCTCAACTTGGGGCAAACACGCTAATCCCCTCAAGTCAGCTTCTTGGGGTTGTGGGCCCTTTATTTACTGTGGGTTTGCCCAGCTTGAGGTCTCCTGGGGCTACGTGACGGGGGATTTTACTGGCCTGACCTGGTTTTCGATCGTTCGATCATTGCTGCCTACGTGGCCATCTGGGCGACCTCTCAAGCACACGGAATCATATTTAATATCAAAATTGTAGACCCCGGGACAGTGTTTTTCCAGTGGAGTAACAAAACCCTGTAACCGCACTGTGACGATATGTAACAGGACACATGGGCAAGAGTGTCCCAGTGCATCAGTCACTTTGCCAGCTGCCTTACATGCTAATAGAAGAGCAGCCCTTTATTGTACAGGGAAGTTTCAGAACTGCCCAATTCTGCTTCCCGCAGATGTAAATCCACTTATGAAGATCAAAGTGCCCGACAGGATTATGCCCAACAACAAAGCACTCTGTGCATGATTGAAGGACAGGAGTCCCTGCGCTTGTGAGAGCAGAGTAGTCATTGCTTTCCTGCCAGTCATTGCTAGTACTTCAGCCACCTGGCAAGGAAATCACCCTGTCAGCACCTGGCAGCATTGCCCTGCCCTGAGATAGAGCATTCCACATCCTCTGAACCACCTTGGTGGAAGGAGAAGGACTTTGGCCTCCTGCCTTGAAAAATGCCTTTGCATCCCTGCTTGGTATACTTCAGGTTGTGTAACAGAGGACAATCCCCAGCTCCCCCCCAGTGCTTTGGATCACTGTCTTAAAGCTCAGACCAAAAGCTGGAGAGAGCACAGAAAGACAACTGATCCTGCTTAGCTTCTAAGGTCAGAGGGGATCTGGTGCCATTATAGTCAGCCCTCCACATTCGCTAGGGTTAGGGGCACAGGACCCTCGCAGAAGTGGAAAAACTACAAATATCAAAATATGTGTGTGTGTGTGTGTCTGTCTGTGGGAAGGGGGCCAAGGCATGGTGCAGAGAGGGGGTACCCAAGGTCCAAACCATGTCAGAGAAAGGGGAGGGAAAGGGGGTGGGTTGGCATGGTGACCCTAGACTTCCTCTTTCTCTCGCCCATTCCTTGGGTACGTGCGGGTCACTGGGAGAGGGTTTATGGTCCTGAGAAATGGGGCTGCAGTCCATCCTTAGCATGCCAGGCAGTGGCTGGAGGAGGAGGACCAGAGTCAAGTTTTTAAAGGGCTGTGCAGCCTGACTGGAGCCACTGGGAGGGAAGGTTCCCCCAGAAAAGAAGCACCTGGAGTGGTGGGAGAGGGCTTGCGGGAACCCACAAATAATCAAATCTGTGAAAGTCAAACCTGCAAATGTGGAGGGCCAACTGTACTGTACTTTGGCAAGAATTCTAAATACCTCTCCCTAAGCTACAAACCCCACGATTCCATGCAGCCTTGGCAATGAAAGTGGAATCATAGTGCCATACATGGGGAGTGAGAACTGAACCTTGACAATCTGTCTTTCCTTCTTTCTTCCCTTTTAATTTGAACGGAATACTTTGCACAATTCTGCTTGATGCTTAACGTCTCAGACTTAACCACATCACTTTTATAATATCACCAGTGTGCACCTCCTATGATACCACAAGGGAGATCGTCCCTACGTCTCAGGTTTTGCTCTTCAAATGTCAGGGACTGGGATAGTTGTGATCTAAGATAAAGGACATTTCCGCACTATGCTGTTATAGTGCTCTTATTCCCCTTTCAACATCCTATGGCATTCTGGAGTTTGCAGTTTAGGGAGGAGCATTTAGAATTCTTAGCCAGAGAGCTCTTTGGCCACAGGAAACTGCAAACCCCAGGATTGAAAGTTGAAAGTGGAATAAGTGCACTACAACAGTGTGGGGCAGAAATGGCCTAAGGCTTTGTCAGAGCTGGTATAACTTTGAAGGGTAGGAGTGGGGTTGGATTACAACATCTGGATTTCCCCAATGCGTATGGCCACAGGGTATGCTGGCTGGCGGTTCTGGTATTTGTAGTCCCTCAAAAAGCACTCTCTCTAAGCTCTGGGTCTCGTGTGTGCCCAGAGGGGCAATGGTCTCACTCGTTGAAGAGACAAGTGTCTCACTCCCCTCCTCCCAAAGTTACACTGCTGTGTGTGCTACAACCCACAAAGATGGAGCCAGAAATGTGCAGCCAAAGGCCACCATGAAGGTCTTGATGAATCTCCAATCATTGCACTTCATCCAGTTAACTGGAAAAGTATTTATTATATTAGAACCTTTCCTTTCCCTAAAATTGCTCAGGGTCATGATTTGGCCTCAAAACAACCCTGATAGGTAGAGAAGAGAGAGGGAGAGAGAAAGAGGAGAGGCCATTTCTGCACTAGACTGTTAAAGTGCTATTATTCTGCTTCAACAACCTATGGCATCGCGGGATTTGTAGTTTAGAGAGGGGCCTTTAGAGTTCTCAGCCAGAGAGCTCTTGGTCCTTGGTAAACTACAAACCCCAGAATTCCACAGGATGGTAAAATAAGAGCTTCCTGATGGTCAGGGCTGTCCGGCAGTGGAATCTGCTGCCTCCATGGAGTGTGGTGGAGTCTCCTCCTTCTTTGGAGGTTTTTAAGCAGAGGCTGGACGGCCATCTGTCGGGAGTGCTTTGATAGTGTATTCCTGCATGGCAGAAGGGGGTTGGACTGGATGGCCCCTGGGGTCCCTTCCAACTCTACATTTCTATGATTCTATGATTCTAAGAGCACTATAACAGTGTAGGGTAGAAATGGCCAGAGAGCATGAGAGAGAGAGAAATTGCCCTGAGCCAAGCACTCTAGCTAGTCTCCCTACTAAGATAAATTCAAGACTGCTGCTCCCACATCCTGTACAGGTCCTGAGTTCAAATCACTTTCTCTTTTCATAATCTCTTCGTAGGAAGGAGGAGCCATGTCACAGCTGGAGTCTGAAGAGCCCGGCTCAGAGACTGGGAGATGGAGATGGATTTTGGGCGGCACCCATGGAGTTGCGTCGTTCTCTGAGAAGGCAAGGGAGAAGCTGCTGTTGCTTTACTGTTGTGGTTGTTCTCATCAAAAGTATTATTATTTAATTCCATTTTTAAAATCATTTACATCACACCCTTTCCCCGAAACCTGGACTCATAGTGGTATACAAAATTTTAAAACAAACCTAGGCCATTTCCGCACTAGCCTGTTATAGCGCGATGATTCCACTTTCAACATCCTCTGGAATCCTGGGGTTTCCGGCCAGCCCCTCCCGAAACTGCAAACCCCAGGATTCCAGAGGATGTTGAAAGTGGAATCATCCCGCTATAACAGACTAGTGCAGAAATGGCCCTAGATAAAAAGAACACATGGAGAAAAAGAAATGATAGCATGCCAAAAAGTTATTTTTTAAAATGCAATGAAACTATCTGCCTACCTACATCAAACCATTTCTGGACATGGATGTGGATTTAATGCTGTATTGACTGTTTTTTTCTTCTCTTTGTAATGTCTATATTTTTAAATAGTTTTCATTTTACTGATACTTTTAAGTTTTAAGCTTTTGTTGTTGTTGTTGTGTGCTCTATGGTAAATGTTTAGTTACGTTGGCTGTAATTGTTATAAACCACTTAGAATCCCAGCCTAGAGTAAAGACAGACTATCAATCAATGAATGACTCAATTGATCTAATAATTAAAAATAAATCCAACCCCTCCCAAAACTGCAAACCCCAGGATTCCATAGGATGTTGAAAGTGGAATCGTAGCGCTATAACTGTCTAGTGTGGAAATTCTGTTAGCCTCTGAGAGAAGGAATCCCAGGGTCTGGGAGCAGAGACCAAGAAGGCTCTGATTCTCACCAAATGTGGCTGTGAGGGCGGTGGGCCCCAGAGAAGGACGTCCCTGAAGCCCCCTCCCCACTTTGGCACTACTTTATGTGAGATTCGTTGCCCCTCTGCCTTAGTATGGCTTCCTTTGGGTAAATGAGAAAACTACATTTTGGACTATAACTCCAGGAATCCTCCTACCCCACACAGCCACTGTCCAGGGGATTTGGAGAAGTGGAAGGAGTTCTTAGAAGTACCAGCTGGTCACTCATGGACCAGGCTACCTAGTCATGGCTGTTGGAGAAACAAGCCCCGTGTCAAACAGCAGTGTTGCACAGCAAGACACCAAATGGGGAAGCAAATGCCCATCTGTCTGCATCTGCGTGTGAATCCATGCACGTTAATGTGCACATGAATCTATGAGCAGCATACATCTTCATGCATGTGCCATAGGTTCACAAGTGCACCTCCACGACTGTGACCCTGAACCGGAGACAGATATTCTGCCTCAAAAAGGTCCATTTGCTTTTGTGAAGGGACTTACATTGGTGTAAGGCAACAACAAGATCCCTGCCCTCATGTCTGCCTTTTTTTTCTTAGTGCCACACATTTTTGGACCACGGCTCTGAACTACAACTCCTGCTTTTGGATGCAGCATCTCAGATACAGAGCTTTAGTTGTGTGTTCCTGTGTGGCAAGTGGCTGCACTAGGTGACCCTTGTAGCAACTTCCAACTCTATGGCCCTTTTCTCACCTTACCTTTACGAGCTGCTGGGTTAGGGTTCTTGCGCGAGAAGGCTTGGAAGGAATGCTGCTGCGTCCCTGCTGCTTTGGCTCCTCAGCCCCTTTCCTCCTGGTGCAAGCGCCCTGCCTCTTCCGTTTGCAGTGCAGCCTGGGACCTCCCAGGCTTCACTGAGGAGAGGACGCGCAACTGTCCCGGCTCCCGAGGCACCACAAGCCAGCTAAGTGCATGCAGGGCCCCGGAGTGATGTGCAACCATGCAGCATTTTTGGCTTTGGGCCAAAATGAAAAGGTGCGTGCGTGGTCTGTGTCAGGCCCTTGAGCATCATGTAAATGTGAGTGCATCATGCAGACCACTCCTCACATTTGCGCAATGCTCAAGGGGTCCTTTCGCCATGCAAAAAGGGCCTGTGATTCTGTGATTTTGTGAAAGGTCTGCCTCAGAGGGCCGTAGACTCTTCATCTATGAAGGTCTTTATGCAGAGGTTGGACAACCACCTGTTGGGAGGGCTTTCAGTATGCATTCCCGCATGGCACAGTGGGGTTGGACTGGAAGGCCCATTTGGTTCCTTCCAATGATTCTAGGCTTCTATGATAAACCATCTTGAATCCCATCTTGGGAGAGAGATAGAGTATACATTCAACAAATGAAGAGATAAATAAATAAATATTCTATGTAGCTGATTTCTTTCTTTTTTTTCATCCAGGCTTCCGATGACGCTCAGCTGAGGCACAGCAGCTCTCTTTGTACCAAGTCTGGCAACTCACCATAGACTGAGTCGGCATCGCTGAGCGCAAACACGGCGAGCGTACGTGGCGAGGGGCAGAACCTCTGCCTTTTCAGCCAGCCCCGGAGGCAGCAGGTGGCCAGGCATAAAAGGGACACGGCCAGGAAGAGAGAGAGGCAGGGCCTGGAAGGGAGAAACTGTCTTAGCAGCAGGTTGCCACTCCGCAAAATGGAAACTCTCCAAGACAAGGCATGAGTACATGGGATACATGGGCCTCAATCCTGTTACAGAGCCCCAGCTACAGGAGATCCATTGAATCAACTGTTGAATGTTGAGTCAACACTTAGGTAAGTTCTATTGATTCAGTGGGTCTACTCCAAGGGACCAAAGAGTCCAACAGTAGGATGGGGTACATATAAAAGTTTTGCTCTTGTTTGCTCACAAGCAAGGATAGGACCCTTAGTATGGATCCAACCTATCAGGCTCAGCTAGAGAAGATTTAAACCTGGTGGCTTTGCTTCTCATCATCATCACCACCACCACCACCACCACCACCACCACCTCCACTACCAGCACCATATCATCTTTGTGTATATCCTCCTTTTTCCCAAAGCCAGGATCGAGACAATTACAATATAGTTACAACACACAGCAGCTCAACATTAAAAGGTAACTAAAGCATCAATCATCATCATCATCTTCTCATAACCATCACCATCATTACATCATTACCTCCATTTTCTTCTGCAGTCCTTCTCAAAATGGCAATAGGAAATTACACTGGATGACTTCCTGTTGCCATTTTGAGAGGCACTGCAAAGGAAAACAGAAAAGATTGGTGATAGTAAAAGGTTCTGGAGGTGTTTTTAGGGGGTAGGGTATTTTGTGTGTTTTCATGCCGGGGGGGGGCTTTCTCAGAGATTTTGGGGCAACATTTGGGGCAACCTTGGGGAGCAAAAGTTTTGGAGTCAAAACCTGAGGTCAAAGTTTACCCAAAAACCATGCCAAAAAAGTTTAAAAGGCAGGACTGGGGAGGCCACACAAATGTGGGTTCAGGGGTCTCGTGCAGTTTGTGGGAGGCATTTTGCCCTTGCCCCCAACCACCACTTCATACAAAAGATTCCCCCTCTTTTGTTAAGACAGACCCAAAGCACAGTGTGGGAAAAGTGTGTCTAATTAGCTAGAAGAGGACTCTGTCTCTCTGTGTCTATCTCAGAAAACCATCTTTCATTAATATTTTCTCCAGGTAAATGAAAATCTGTACTCACCAGATATACCAGGGACTGAAGCTCTGAATTTCATAACTGGAGGAGCTGAAAAGGAAGATAACAGTTATAGGTCCATGGCTGTTGCTGGTAATAATAACTTACAGAAAGGGGCACCTGCGTTTCCTCAGAAGGTGGCCAAGCAAAACACAAACCAGAAAATGCACAAATTCCCCTGCTTCATGCACTTGGCACCGGGCTTACTGTATGACTCTGGAAGTTCAGGGTCCACCAAACTGCAGAAGAATTACAGATGGGCAAAGACTGGCATCCATTGCCCACTTGAAAGCAATTCACAAGCATCATCAGATCCAGAAGCTGCATTATACTGGGAGAGACATTATACTGGGAGAGAGAGAGTGTGAGACTTAGCATAGCATTGCCTACTATGACTGCTTTCCAAGGTCTCCAGGAGAAACCTGCGTCCTCCTTCTGACACTCCCCAACCAAGAATAGAGGGAAGCAGAACCTCTTCTGATACTTGAAGTGGGTATTGTGTAGCCCATGGGCTCCACTTCTGTGACCCCCACCAGAGCCCCTAAGTCTGATCATTTTCTGTCCAGAAAACAAGAAGGGTCTTGTTTTGCACAAAAAGAGTTTTCTCTGCAGAATAATTCCTACATGACATATCAGGACATCAAATATCAGAAGAAAATTGCACAACACTGTCAGTGGTCTATTCCGGTGCCCATTAGGAATTCCCAACTGGCTCAAGCTCCATTTTCCAACTGGGGAATGAAGAATTGCAAATATTCTTTCCACCCTTGGTCCATACAATGCTAGGACCCGATCTAACTACCATCAAGGCTAAACAGCAGCAACCACAGGGGTTTTGCACCACCCCAAAACTCCACTGAAAAAAAGAGAAAAATAATACAAGGGCAAAGAGCCAGTATGGTGTTGGAATAGGACTCTAGGAGACCAGGGTTCGAATCCCTGCTCAGCCATGGAGACTTACTGGATGGCCTTAGATTTCTGTCAGGCTCAGAGAGAACAAAGGCAAACCCCCTCTGAATAAATCTTGCCAAGAAAATCCTGCGACAGGTTTGCCTTTGACTTGCCTTAAGTCAGAAATGACCTGAACTCACACAGCAACAACAAAACACAATGTTAGATTGGCTCACCTCTCTCCAGTTTCACATCCTTCCGCTGTCGAGGTTGCTGGCTGAAAGGCATTGAGAAGTTAACAAATTAAGATGAGAAATGACTGCTTGCCCACTTCCAGTATGGTGATGAAAAAGCCTCCCCAGGATTTGGGATGTGGTTCTGCTGTCCAGAGTCACGGGAGTGAATGGTGTTCAGCACCAGTGGTTGCTAGTGCTTCTCCTATCTCTGGCAAGCTGGAAGGTGTCCAGAGGAGGGCAGCCAAAATGTTAAAAGGCCAAAGGCCTAGCAAAGCCACCAGGATTAAATCTTCTCTAGCTGAGCCTGATAGGTTGGATCCATACTAAGGGTCCTATCCTTGCTTGTGAACAAAAAACAAACTCGCCCAATCTTCCATATGAAATCCTTTCAGATATAGAATCATAGAACCCTAGAGTTGGAAGGGGCCCCAGGGGCCACCCAGTCCAGCCCCCTTCTGCCATGCAGGAACATCCTCAAAGCAATCCCGACAGATGGCCATCCAGCCTCTGCTTAAAAACCTCCAAGGAAGGAGACTCCACTACACTCCATGGAGGCAACATATTCCATATGGCTATGGTGTCCCATCTTAACCTTCTCTTCTCCAGGTTGAACATCGCCCGCTCCCTCAGCCGCTCCTCATAGGGCTTCATGGCTTTTAGGCCTTTGACCATTTTGCCACCTTTCACTGGACGTGTTCCAGCTTGTGGGTATCCTTCTTGAATTGTGATGCCCAAAGCAAGACATAGGTGATACAGGATTCTTGAAGTTCTTCCTAACGTTTAGGTGGAATCTTTTTTTCCCTTAGTTTGAAGCCATTGCCCCATTCCAGTCTCTGAAATAGCAGAAAACAAGCTCACTCCATCCTCCATATGACGTCCTTTCAAATATTTAACCATGGCTATCATGTCCCCTCTAAACCTTCTCTTCTGCAAACTAAACATACCCAGCTTCCTAGGCTGCTCCTCGTAGGGCTTCATGGCTTCCAGGCCTTTTGCCATTTTGGTTGTCCTCCTCTGGACACACTCCAGCTTGTGAAGATCCTTTTTGATGGCCTTCTCTGGGGTGTTTGGCTGAGATCCTACATCCGGGTAGTATAGTGTAAATCTCTGTACATGGAACAATATGTCAACTGTGTTACACAACCCTTGTGTTGAGTGGCAACACTGCACAATTGGAGCAAGATACTGAATGCATGACCATATGTGTATGCGCATCCATGTACAATGAGAACTGGCCTGTGCAGAGGCACCACAGAACACACCCACAGTTTTGAATTGCAAGCAGCCATTCAGCTCTAGAAAACCCACTGCTTCAACAGGAGAATTTGCCATGTGTGACACACCATGATCTGGTGCGCAGTGGTTAAATGCCAGACTCAAGCCACAAGGTTGTGCGTTCGATCCTGCCGGGCTCCAGGTTGACCAGCCTTCCATCCTTCCGCAGGTCGGTAAAATGGGACCCAGCTTGTTGGGGGCATGTATAAATGTTTTAAATACATGCTATTTGTGTTCTTCACTGCCTCGATCCATATGGGAGCGATACAAATAAATAATAATGATAAAAAAAAGAATTCAGTCAAGGCTCTGCCTGGTTCACCAGACAAAAATATCCAATTTCCTCATGTTTTTCAATTTACAGTGTTTTCTCTGTCTGCAGCTAATTGTTTCCTTCTCAGCATAAACAAATCAAGCAATATGATGGAAGCACTGCATAAAAATAGTTATAACAAATAAACAAAAATAAATGAAATAATATTACTGAGACATGAATCATTGCAGATTGCAGAAAAATATTTGGAGAGCATTAGTGGCAAGCAAGAAGAAAATGAAGAAGGGAAATAAGTGGAAATAAGATTCATTTTCCACCCTGATGCATTTGCAGGAAACAAAAAAGGAGAATTCCTGCCTGGAGGGTGGTATAAATATATTATGGCCAAGTAGAGAGAAAATGGGAAGTAAAGATAAAATGTAATTTGAGAATGTGATATATTTTCATAGCCTCATATTGTATAAAGTAACTTTTGTTTGGTATCTATTCTTCATTCTGGAATCAGCGCAACCTTATTAATGTCCTATCAGAAAAGAAAATATAACATTTTCTCACTTTGTCAGTAGAAATTGTTTAGAAAAGTGTAAGTACTACCTAAGAAGCTGGAAGCCATCCAGGAGCTGCGAAGGAGGTGTAAAGAAAATGGATTTTATTCCTGTCTCTCTGCATTACAGCTCCTGCCATTGTAAATTCCCTACCCAACCCCAAAAGATACTTCATGCGCTCAACACATCTCTATTCCAGTCACCAGTTTCTGGGCAACAGTTGCAAGAGACAAAATTTTAAAAAAAAATTAGATGGGTTTCTCTCTACAGCCGCTGTCTATACACCGGACCCCAAAAAGGTGGTGATAGTCACAGTTATTACTTTGGTCAGACCCCTTCTGGAATCCTGTGTCCGCCTCTGGGCACCTCAGTCCAAGAAAGATGCTGACCAGCTGGAATGTGTCCAGAGGAGGGCAACCAAAAGGGTAAAAGGCCTGGAAACCACAGAGCCCTATGAGGAATGGCTCGGGGAGCTGGGGATGTTTAGCCTGGAGAAGAGAAGGTTAAGAGATTGTTACTCCAGTGGCAGAGCCCATCCCAGGGGATATAAAATTGATATCAAATATGGCCTCCATGCCAGAAAGGTTGCCTGGGTGGGTGAGTAGACGAATAGGTTGGATGACCGAAACTAGGAAAATCCCCAGTCACGTTTCCCAAGAAGACCTCAGGCTAGACACGTCTGCACGGACAAAGGGTCCTCAGCCAAGAACAGCCAACTTGAAGGGATTCCCGGGTTTTCCCCAGTTTGAGCAACTCTGACTTCAGAGAATCCTACAAGGGCGAGGTCTATTTACATAAATCAATCATGCAAACTACCAAGTTGCTATTGTGCAGCATTTCTCCCTTTATTTTAGCCATTGTTCTTCCAGGAAGAGGGCTGTTACCACGGTTCAGACATACCCGGTGATAGCACGAGATATCTCTTGATATCAAACTTATTTGGCCTCCACTTGACCTTTCTCTGCCACCCTGTTCCACGTGTTTGCGAGGCCACCGGACAAGCACGTAAACAGGCGTGGCCGGTAATGGTTGGACATTCCAACCCCCACTTAGGCAGGCAGATTAAAGCCACTCCGTTGCTTCAGGGACCATTTCTTGCAGACACACCTTGCTTAAGCGTGACTTTACACAAAGACGCACGGCCCTGAGCCGGCACCCTCTCAACGCTGAGCCATTTGTATACTGGCTGCACTAATTGTCATCCAGCGCTAAGCTCATCATGTAAAACCTGACCTTTTCCAACGCCTTTGTCCCGCTCCAAACTTGCATTGTTCTCACCGAGTATGGCATGGCCTGTAGGCACCATCCACCCTATAAAAACTCTCCGATTCCGAGCACACCTCGGAACTCTCCGGACTGCTACCCCGCCTTGCTGTCGGTTTGTCCAGTGAGTTGCCCCCTCCGCGAACCGCGCTGAGCTCCTTCCCTGCAATCCTCCGCTTTTCTCCAGGACTGAGACAAGGTGTCGTATAGCCCATTTCCCCCGAAAACTCTTATTTCTAATTTCTAGTTAGCTGTGTGCTTGTGGTGTCTTTTCTGTTGTTTGGTCCTTTAATAAAGCCTTATTTTCTATTTTAAAACTGTCTCCCTGCTCTTCTGACCTGACCCGTATACATAGGGTTGCAAGATCCCTGCTAAGTTACCCTGCCTCTCGCTAGCTTAAGCGAGTGCTCCAGTTAATTCCCCCATCTTGTGTTTTTGCTTGGTTATTTGGGTGCCCCTCCCGGGACCCCCAGAAACAGGGTAACAGGGCCTGCCCTCGAGGTATATTCTGCCCTGCAAGTAGTCCCAGTTTTTGAGGGTCTCTTCAGAGAACTCCCCCCATCTAGCAGCCCGGGCACTCTGTTAGTCAAGTGATCCCCTCAGCCGCCTCTCTTTCTGAGCTCCATCATTGTCGCCGGATTGAAGACTTCTGGATAGGTGCAGTATCACTGCCTTTACACCCTCTCCGCTGAATCCCCTATCCATTTTCACCTCTTCTCATAGGCCTTGTGTGCGTGAGTGAGTGCGTTGGTGCATGAGAACACATTTATTAATGAAATCCATTTATTGGTATGATTGACTGGCTTTTTGCTTGGTCTAACCCTGTAAAAATTGGGTAAAAGATCCTGCTGGGTTACCCTGCCCCTCATTTTGCTATAGCCAGTGCTCTGCTAATTTCCTCCAGTCTTTGCAATTTTGGAGTGAATCAAGGTATCCCCAAGGAGACCCCCAGAAGTCAAGGTAACAAGATGATGTGATAGCCATGTTTAAATATTTGAAGAGATGTCATCTTGAAGATGGAGCAAGCCTGTTTTCTGCTGCTCCAGGAGCTTAGGACATGGAGCAATGGCTTCAAACTCCAGGAAAAGAGATTCCACTTAAACATGAGGAAGAATCTTCTGATGATAACAGTACTTTGACAGTGGAACATGCTGCTGGCTGGGAGTGTGGTGGAATCTCCTTCTTTAGGTCATTTGTGGTGATGGCAATAATGCCATGATCACAGATCACAAAGTGAAGCAGTTTCAATGTCTTAAGGCTAATTTGCATCATCATAACTGATGAGCAGGATGCCAGCTGACGCATACAAACTGCATTATTTAAACATATTGTATTTCACAGAAAAATGTGTGTCTGTATATATTCAGCCACAAATGTATACACTTTACTTCCAAAATTGTTTTTATTTACAATAGGTCACCACTGATCAGGGATAACAAAAAACGTGGATAACAAAACTCTATTTTTATTTTCAATAAGATGGATGACGTAGGTATTGAGATGAGTACAGAGCTTGGAGAGAAGGCCCTGAAACTGGACAGAATTTTACAATCTAAGAAAGAGAAGGCTCTGTAGCCATATCTGCAGTCCAATACCAGGGTACCACTGACAAAAACATCAAAATTAACAACAAGGTGTGGTCCAAAAAGAGATGAGAATAAAAAGAGAATGTTTTTGGACTGCATTTCAGTGCGGATAAATTTTTATTTATTTATTTATTTGTATCCCGCCTCTCCATATGGATTGAGGCGGCGAACAACTTACAAATAGCATGCATTTCGAAACACTTCTATACACATAAATGAAACTGTGGATACCGGTCACTTGGATACGGGGGACCTACTGTACTTCTGTAAGTTGGTTTGGGAACCCCAAAAAAGGACTAAATCAGTTTTAAAAAGACCATTCCAATATGCATGCAAAGAAAAATTAAATTAAATTAAAATCCTGCTTTGTGAAATTTAATATCCTTCCAATTGCTCTATATTAAAAAGTTATATATGGAAATTAATTTTCAACACACTACATCTTTTCATAAGATATACAGACAGATATATATTTGTAAGCACTATATAAGCTCTGTTTGTGTGTGTGTGTGTGTGTGTGTGTGTGTGTGTGTGTGTGTGCTGGCCAAGATTCTACATTGTCAATATGTTGTAGTTGTTGGTGGTGGTGGTGGTGCTGGTGGTTGTGATGATGATGGGTGAAAAAACACAACACAAAAATCCTGCAGAGATCACTCAGGGTCTTCCCACAACTACTTGTCCCAAGGCAAGACACCATTTCCCAGAGCTCTGATATCCTGAATCTTGGAAACACTTTGGTTGGTGTGCTGCCAAAGTGCAAATGTAGGTTTTGGAGGTTGTGTGTGTGTGTGTGTGTGTGTGTGCCCTTGCACCCTGAAATAGCCTGTTGACTTTGGGCAACTCGAATTTTTTCTATGGTTTTCCTAGCCAAGGAATCCTCAGAGGTGCCAGTTCCTTCCTCTGAAATACTGTCTGAGCCACTGGGATTTGTTGGTGGTCTCCATCCAAGACCATTTCCGCACTGGCACTGTTATAGTGCTATGATTCCACTTGCAACATCCTATGGAATCCTGGGGTTTGCAATTTAGGGAGGGGCCTTTGAGGGTTTGCAGTGGGGCCTTTGAGGCCGGTGTCCCTTTCTTCTATGTGTTCTTGCATGCCATAAGTATAATTTATATTTTATGCCAACACATCTGCCAATTAACATATTTTTGCCAATTAGACCATATCAACGTGTGGGGGTGTACAGCCTGGTAACAGTTGCATTAGTCTGGAGAAGAAGTATTATTATTATTATTATTTATTTGTATCCCGCCTCTCCATATGGATCGAGGCGGCGAACAACTTACAAATAGCATGTATTTCGAAAGATTTCTATACATGCCCCAACAAGCTGGGCACTCATTTTACCGACCTGCGGAAGGATGGGAGGCTGAGTCAACCTTGGAGCCGGGCAGGATCGAACTCACAATCTTGTGGCTTGCAGGGCTGGCATTTAACCACTGCGCCACCAGGGCAGGGAATGAAATGGAATGAATTGGAATAAAAAGGGAATATATTACTAGAGTGAGGTGGATAACAATGCTAAAAAGGCACCTGTCTGGATTCACTCCCCTTCCATTTCCGCACTAGGCTGTTATAGCGCTATGATTCCACTTTCAACATTCTGGCCCCTCCCGAAACTGCAAACCCCAGGATTCCATAGGATGTTGCAAGTGGAATCATAGCGTTATAACAGGCTAGTGCAGAAATTGCCCAAGTGTTAACCAGAGATGACACTGCTTAGTTCTGGTGATTTTAGGCTATTTAACCTTTTTTTAAAAAAATAGTATTCTCATCAGTAGTTTTTTTTCAAACATACTAAAAACTACAAATACAAAAAAAAAAAAGAGGAGGAAGAGGAGGAGGATAGAAAGAGGAAATGCAGAGAAATATGGACAAAAAATATAGAAAAGTCAGGGAAAAATGAAAGGGGACTTTCAACTTTCTTCTTGGCGGGTATAAACCATCCTCACCTAATAAAATCTCTTTCATTGCAGTAACATTTTACATTTCTTCCACATATCAGATCCTTAATCATGATCAAAACCCAAATTATCTGGCGCTTTTAGGGCATTTAGCATACATGATCAGACATTAATGACCATAATAATAGATCCATCTTACGGTCTTGTAAATGCTGAACATTTCAGCACATGTTTATTTTTATTTTAACTTAAAGCTCACCCATTTTGGGAAGCTGTGAAAACTGAACGAATAGAATCATAGAATCATAGAATAGAGTTGGAAGAGACCCCAGGGGCCTCCAGTCCAACCCCCTGCCATGCAGGAACACCCTCAAAGCACTCCCGACAGATGGCCATCCAGCCTCTGCTTAAAAACCTCCAAGGGAGGAGACTCCACCACACTCCATGGAGGCAGCAGCAGATTCCACTGCTGGACAGCCCTGACCGTCAGGAAGTTCTTCCTGAGGTTCAGGTGGAATCTCCTTTCCTGCAGCTTGAATCCATTGCTCCTTGTCCTGGTCTCTGGAGCAGCAGAAAACAAGCCTGCTCCCTCCTCAATATGGCATCCCTTTAAATATTTAAACGTGGCTATCATGTCCCCTCTTAACCTTTTCTTCTGCAGACTAAACATCCCCAGCTCCCTAAGATGTTCCTCAGAGGTCCTCATAGCTTCCAGACCCTTCTCCATTTTGGTCGCCCTCCTCTGGACACGTTCCAGCTTATTGACATCCTTCTTGAAATGAGGTGCCCAGAACTGGACAGAGGATTCCAAATGAGGCCTAACCAATGCAGAATAGAGTTGTACCAATATCTCCCTTGATCTAGACACCATACTCCTGTTGATGCAACCAAGAATGGTGTTGGCCTTCTTGGCTGCCGCATCACACTGCTGACTCATGTTCAGCTTGTGATCTATGAAGACTCCTAGATCCCTTTCACACGTACTGCTATCCAGCCACGTGTCCCCCATCCTATATTTCTGTATTCCATTCTTTCTACCTAAGTGTAGGACCTTACACTTCTCTCTGTTGAATTTCATTTTGTTCGCCTTGGCCCAGCTCTCCAATCTATCCAGGTCATTTTGAATTTTGATCCTGTCGTCTGGCGTATTAGCAACCCCTCCCAATAACTGTTTTTTGCCCATGTATGACTTCAGGAAGCACAGCTGAGGTTGGTTCCCTCAAATATTGAGACTGAACAGTATTCTTCAGCATTTCTTATATGAAATGGGTGTGTGGTGGTATGGCTACTCTTCACACAAAACAAAATATCTAGAATTAGAGTGGGCTTCCTTGGACAAAGCCTCTTTGTCAGTTCAGTGCAAAACTAAAGTCTACAGTGAATATTATGGGAAAATTAGAAGTCATCAGAAGATACTATCATATGTAATAACTGCGGCAAGATTGACATATGCGCAACACTGGAAAGAAAAGAAATATATTGACATAGAAGAGTGGAAGTTAAAAGTTCTGCTTAGGATAGAGATGGAAAAATTAGCATCTTCTTTGAAGAATAAATCTATCCAGAACTTTGAGAAAGAATGGAAAGGAGTGTTGGATTGGGTAAGGATATGCATGAAATCAAAGAAGAAATAATGTAATTGTTCTTCTCTCTGTAAAATGGAAATTATGTTTGTATGGAATGGAAATAAGCAATCTCAACTGGAAGATTTAAGCATGGAAATCGGGGAGGGGGGTATTTTCGATATTAAACTTTTAATAAATATTACTACCAAAAAAACAAAAAAAAAAGAATATTATGGTTAAATTTATGGGCACAATTAAGTCAGCTCATCTCAGGAAAGGTATTGTGATAGTCCACAATGCACCATCCTCTTTTCATTGCATTTCCTCAGCTATAAAATCGTAGAGATAGGAGGGAAACCCAAAGGCCATGTAGCCTAACCCCTCTGTCCCCCCCCAACTCCATTTATCATCTACTTTGCATCTAGATAACATACAAAAGCCTTTGAGGTCTTAATATTTCATTTCATAGAATACTACAGTTGGAAGAGACTCCAAGAACCACCCAGTCCAACCCCATTCTGCTATCCAGGAAGACACCATCCAAGCACTTCTCTCTGACAGATGTCCATCCAACCTCGGCTTAAAAACCTCCAGAGAAGGCGACTCCACCACACTCCATGGAGGCAGCAGCATTTTGCACTATTGAGCTGCTCTTACTGTCAAGAAGGTCTTCCTGAGGTTTAGGTGGAATCTCCTTTCCTGAAGTTTGAATCTATTGCTCTGAGACCTGGTCTCTGGAGCAGCAGAAAACAGGCTTGCTCCATATCCTCCATTTACATGACAGCCAGTACAGTATAGCAGTTTACGTGGCGGACTAGGAATCTGGGAGAACTCACTTCAAATCCCAACTCAGCCATTGAAACCGACTGGGTGACTCTGGTCAAATCACAGTCTCTCAGCTTCAGAGAATGGCAAGACAAACCTCTTTTATCTATCTGTCTGCCTGTCTGTCTGTCTATCTGTCTATCTATCTATCTATCTATCTATCTATCTATCTATCTATCTATCTATCTATCTATAAAGTTTAGCTACAAAAATAACCCCACACACACTTCCAAGCTTAAAATTTCCCATTGAATTTATTTATTTCCATTACATAAAAAAGACTGAGTATATTTCCATTTTACAGAGAAAGAACATTTACTTTATTTCTTTGTTTCATGTCTTATACATTTATGTCTTTATCCAGTCCAAAACTCCTTTCCTTTTCCTTTCAAAGTTCTGGATAGGTTTATTCTTCAAAGAAAATGCTAATTTTTCTATCTCTATCTTATCCAGAACTTTTAACTTCCATTCTTCTAAGTCAATATATTTCTTTTCTTTCCAATATTGCGTTTAAATTATCAGCCTTGCAGCAGTTTATTCAAGTATAATATCAATATCTTCTGATGGCTTCTTATCTCTCTTTGTTGCCCGAACATATTTAACAAATAAAACTCTAGTTCCATTTCAAAATTCAGATTACAAATTCTTTGAATTTCATCATGTACCCCCTTCCAAAACTTTTTAGCTATCTTACAAGTCCACCACATAGAAAAAAGACCCCATCTTTTCATCACATTTCCAACACTTCGCATTCCCGGTTTTAGTTATTTTTTGTAGTCTTTCTGGGAATATCATCTGTGAGACACTTTATAAAAGTTTTGTCTTAAATTTAAATTTGGTGTAAATTTTATGTCAATTTTCCATGCTCTCTCCCAGGTTTCCAATTTGCAATTGAATGTCCCACATTCTGTGCTCCATCTAACCAATGTGTCTTTAACTCTTCTGATTGCATTTCTCTTTTCAGCTATAATTTATAAAATTTAGAGATTCTCTTCTTTTGATTTCCCTTCATCGAGAAATCTAGCTCATCCACTTTTCTCTCAAATCCATATAATTTTAGATCCATTTTAAATCTCTCTTTAAGTTGTCACCATGGGAAGCAAACCTCTTCTCAAGGTCACTATAAGTGAGCTCTTTGAAACAGAACCAGCATGCTGCAGTGGTTAAGTGTTGGTCCAGGACTCTGAGACACCAGGGTTCGAATTCGAACTCAGCCATGGAAACCCACTGGGTGTGTTACCCTGTTTCTGGGGATCCTGTGAGGGGCACCCAAATAACCAAAACACAAACACAACTTTGGGGAAATTAGCTGGAGCGCTTTCTTAAGCTAGCGAGAGGCAGGGTAACTTAGCAGGGATCTTGCAACCCAGTGTCTACGGGGTCAGATCAGTCAAGCAGTCAGACAGTTTAAAATAGCAAAAATGATGCTTTATTAAACACAGACAAACATTAAAGACAACACAGGCACACAGCTAACTAAAGAATTGGAAATAGGGATTTTCGGAGGGAAATGGGTGATCGACACCTTCTCGTAGTTCTGGAGAGGTTTGGAGATTGAGTTTGATTGGGGTGCAGGGAAGAGCTCAGCGTGGTTTGCTGAGGGGACCTCACCAAACAAAGCGGCAGCAGGGCGGTCTGAAACTCGGGAGTGATCCCGGTTGAGCGGGCTCAGTTACTGGAACAGAGGGGACGGCTCGCTGGGCAAAGCAGCAGCAAGGCGGGATGGAAGTCCGGAGTGATCTGAGGTGGTCTCGGAAGCGGGGGCTTTTATAGGGTGAATTGTGACTTCAGGTCATACCTTACTCAGTGAGAACAATGCAAGTTTGGAGTGGGACAAAGCTTTGGGGGAGTTAGCATGATTGGCTTCAAGCCGAATCAACAATGGTGTAGCCAGTATGCAAATGCGGGCCGCTTAGTACGGCTTTGTGGGCTACCCCGCTCGGGGCAGGGAAGCCTTTGTTAGTGCCGCATAAGCAAAAAGGGTGTTTGCCGGAGAGGCCCCTAAAGTGATGAACCGGCTCGTTGGCCTGCCTAGGGGGGAGAATGAAATGTCCAGCAATTATTTGGGCCCCACCTGTTTACGTGCTCGTCCGGAGGCCTCGCAAACACATGGAGCAGGGTGGCAGAGGAAAGGGCTGAATGGTTTGATATCAAAATGATATCAAGGGCTATCTCCGGGTAGGCCTGAACCACAGTAACAGGTGGCTTTGGGCAAGTCACGCTCTCCCAGGCTCAGACAAGGACAACATCAAACCACCTCTGAAGAAACCTGGCCAAGAAAACCCTAGAACAGTGGTTCTTAACCTTTTCTTTACCAGGGACCCCCTGTAAATATAACTTGCTGCTGGGACCCCCCAAGACTTAACTCAAGATTTAAATATTTAGATTTAAATATTCAAATATTTATTTATTAAGGGTTTCTGGAAACTGGGATTCAAATCCCTGCTCAGATACTAGGTGACTTTGGGCAAGTCACATTCTCTCTGCCTCAGAGGAAGACAAAGACAACCCCCTTCTGAAGAAATCTTGCAAAAAAAAAAATGCTTGTGATAGGTTCCCCTTAGGGTTGCCATAAGGCAGAAGTGACTTGAAGGCACACAACAGTGAAATGCCACTGACAGGAGGGAGTCCTTTCTAGCCATGCTGTCTCTTCTCTTTGAAAACAGACTTAAGGAAACCCTAAGGTGAACCTATCCTGGAGGTTCTCTTGGCAAGACTTGTTGTCTTTGCCTTTCTTTGAGGCTGAGAGAGTGCCGCCAGAAGAGACACAGAAGCAGGCGTGTGCATGTGCCCAAACTGCTCCCTTGTTTGCAAATGAGGGAGCAGTTTGGGCATGCTCACACGCCCACTGCCATGTCCCTGTTGCTGCCACTGCTGCTGGTGTCCAACAGTTGGGCTTCGTAGAACCCTTATGAAGGCTTCACAGACCCCCTGGACCCCCTCACAGAACCTCTGCCCTAGGAGATTGTTGCCGGATATCAGAATTGACTTGAAAACACATAGCATCATCCACAAGAACAACATGTACACAGTTTAAACAATTTTGTTTCAAACTGTTATGTAGCTTATTCCATTTTTAGACTGCACATTGATTTGACGGCGCACAGCCCTGAGATCCTGGGGTATAAGGCAGGATATGAACGTTTTAATGAATAAATAAATGAAAGGCAGGTTGAGTCTCACTTATGATAGAGTTACTAGCTTGATAGATGAAGGGAATGCTGTGGATGTAGCATATCTCGATTTCGGGGCCTTTGACAAAGTTCCTCATGACATTCTTGCAAAGAAGCTGGTAAAATGTGGGCTGGACGGGCTACTGTCAGTTGGATTTGGAATTGGTTGACCGACCGAACCCAAAGGGTGATCATGGCTGCTTTTCATCCTGGAGAGAAGTGACTAGTGGGGTGCCACAGGGTTCTGTCCTGGGCCCGGGTGCTGTTCAATATTTTTATCAATGACTTGGATGAAGGAATAGAGGGCATGCTCATCAAATTTGCAGAGGACCCAAATTGGGAGGGGTTGCTAATATGCCAGAGGACAGGATAAAGAATTCAAAATGACCTGGATAGATTGGAGAGCTGGGCCAAGGCGAACAAAATGAAATTCAACAGAGAGAAAGGGTAAGGTCCTACACTTGGGTAGAAAAAATGGAATCCACAAATATAGGATGGGGGACACGTGGCTGGTAGCAGGACGTGTGAAAGGGATCTAGGAGTCTTCATAGGCCACAAGCTGAACATGAGTCAGCAGTGTGATGCTGCACCCAAAGGAAAGCCAATGAAAGTTCTTGGCTGCATCAATAGAAGTATGGTGTCTAGATCGAGGGAGGTACTGGTACCACTCACTCTGCTTTGGTTAGACCTCATCTTGAATACTGTGTCCATTTCTGGACACTCCAATTCAAGAAGGACATGGTCAAGCTGGAGCAAGTCCAAAGGAGGGCGACCAAAATGGTGAGGGGCCTGGAAGCCATGCCCTATGAGGATAGACTTAGAGAGCTGGGTATGTTTAGTCTGCAGAGGAGAAGGTTGAGAGGGGACATGATAGCCATGTTTAAATATTTGAAGGGATGCCACATAGAGGAAGGAGAGGGCTTGTTTTCTGCTGGTCCAGAGACCAGGACAAGGAGCAATGGATTCAAGCTGCAGGAAAGGAGATTCCACCTGAACCTCAGGAAGAACTTCCTGACAGTCAGGGCTGTCCAGCAGTGGAATCTGCTGCCTAAATGGAGTGTAGTGGAGTCTCCTCCTTCTTTGGAGGTTTTTAAGCAGAGGCTGGATGGCCATCTGTCGGGAGTGCTTTGAGGGTGTTCCTACATGGCAGGGGGTTGGACTGGATGGCCCCGGGGTCTCTTCCAACTCTCATTTCTATGATTCTATGATTCTATGATCCGGAAAGCATCTGAAAACCTCTAAATACCAAAACTTTTTGACACCTGCAACCTGCTTCCTCCTCCAAGACAGCAACTGTGGTGCTTTCTGCTCCTTTGCCTTTCAGATCTGAAGAATGCTCAGGCACTGCCTGGAAGGTGGAAGAGGGAAGCTGGTGGCAAAAAGAAAGATTCTAAGAATTTGTAAAACGGTGGGAGGCATGGATTCACGCTGAGCGCTATGCTTGGATTCCCACCATTTCACAGATCCTCAGCCTTTGTGTCTCATACACAAGTAGCAAACAAATAGCATGCAGAGCTATTCTAAAAAGGTATTCCAAAATAAAAAATATCCAAAATATGGAAGACTTCTAGCCCCAAGTGTTTTAAAAGAGGAAGGCTCAACCTGTAATTTCCTGCCTCCTATCTCAACTGGAGTAGAGCAATCAATTAGATTTATCTTTTCTTTTTTTTCATTCTAGTAGTTCTCAGAGGACCACATATCTTTACTACATACGGAGTTTGGATGTGCAGGTCTGCAATCAATATGTACATATACCTGTTGACATCGATCTAAGATATTCACAGTAGAATCAAGCTTAAGGTCAGTGTGAAAAGGCCATAAATGTGGGAGGGAAAATAAAGATACACTTTGGGCTTTAAGACATTTAACCCATATATTAATAGCTTTAAAAAGACTAAGCTAGATTTATAATTTTGGAACATGACTAAAACGTTGTTTCGAAACAAATTGTTCAGAATGAAGCAGCAGAGTTAACCATTGGTTTTCAGGTTAAGCGGAAACACTGCAAGATATCTTGGATGAGAAATTGCTGCAACCATCTCCTGACTCAGCCAGTGACCATGTATTAATAATAGATCAGCTTTGCCGTGCATTTATAAGAGGAGGCCAACAAAATTTATCTATGTTTTGACTCGCAGGTCAGGAAGGGATTCAGTGGGTCTCTCAAGTTGACAAGCCATTTCCTACTAGTGTTCTAGGGATGATCCATTTCAACCTCCTGGATCGGCAGTTGCAGTTTCAGGCACGGCCCCTCCGAAACTTCCATCAGAGGAGGATTGATAGTGGATCACGGTCAGACAGGGTAGTGCGGAAATGGCCAAGCGACAGGATTCCAGATGCGCAGTTGCGCATCCTCGTACGGCATGTGACTGCCTTCAACGTACCCCTTCCAACCACCGATGCCAATCAAAATGACCACCCAAGGGAAGAGAGGCCACAAAGTCAAAGAGAGACAAGTCAGGGAGAGGTGTGTGCACCTCAAAAAGCAAACATTTTCCTGGGAGAACGTTGCATGGAGAAGACCTCCAGGTTTCAAGAGTAGGAAGGGAAGCCAACCTCGCTGAAGGGGACACATTGCTAGCAAAAAATTTAAAGCCAAAGTCTTCACGGGTTGCAGTTCTCACCAGCCTGTGTTTCTCCCTGTTGCTGATCGGGAGTGTTCTCCAGTCCTTGTGGGGAAAAAATATATTAGTAAAGTGGAGTGAGGGCATCAGGCACCTGGTCCATGTGACTTGGCCTCACACTTTTCCACAGAAAGAGCACCCTGGAGCTTTGCTGATGGAACATTGGCAAGGTCACTTTTTGGCCAACAGGAACCTTCTTGTCATTAACACCTGCTAATCCATGGATCTGGCCGTATTCGTGCATGAGATCGCTCTAACCAACGCAAATGTACTCTTATGCATTTGCAAGAAAATTTATGTTTGAGAAACCTGCAGGGGATTCTGCCCCCTTCCCACAACAAATTTCATCCCTAAAATTTCTCTGCCCTTGATTTGCCTACAATTTCCCCCTCCCCAGGTTGTTCTACATACATTATTACCAGATTCTGATGCAAGTACAAGTCCCAGGGTTGCAAAACTATCATTAACGGTGTTTCTTGCCAATCCAACACAAATGGTGTCACATTCCAGTCATTTAATGTTAAAGGTTAAGCCACAATTGCACCCTTTTGGCCAATGATTGACGAAG
The DNA here is from genome assembly GCA_948474755.1 of Ctenosaura bakeri. Lineage (NCBI taxonomy): Eukaryota > Metazoa > Chordata > Lepidosauria > Squamata > Iguanidae > Ctenosaura > Ctenosaura bakeri. Next base: position 91,493 of record CAOLHI010003639.1, on the reverse strand, counting down.
ACATATTACTGCACCTCGGAAATATTGTTCGCTTGATCACAACAGAGACCTTGAGTGGACCCCAGCTTCTGACCCTTCTTCTCAGAAAGCAGGTGATTTCATGCTTTGTACCAACTTTGCACTCATGGAGACGTGGCCTTCCCCACCTATTGGCTGCAACACAACAGGGAAAGACCACAAAGCACCCATCTTGCTCCAACTGCAGTGGTGTCCAATTTGCTTCCGAGACAAATTCAAGGGCCATTTCTGCACTAGACCTGTTATAGTGCTAGCATTCCACTTTCAACATCCTATGGAATCCTGGGGTTTGCAGTTTAGGGAGGGGCCTCAAAGGATTCCATAGGATGTTGAAAGTGGAATAATAGTCTAGTGTGGAAATGGCCATAGTGCTGGTTTTGACCTACAAACCCCAAAACAGCTTGGGAACAAAAGGGATCTAAAAGACCGCCTCTTCCTACATGAGATTCCTTGAAATTTAAGGTGCTCAGCAGTGGCTTTGTTTTGTGGTGTGCCATCCTCCTGAGAAGCCCAGAAGAAGGGCTGAAATGTAACTTTTTGTATTACAACTCCCACAATCCCTTAGCCAGTGGCCTTGGTGGCTAGAGGGTTTTGATTGTTGTTATCAAATTGGGAGGGGTTGCTAATACGCCAGAGGACAGGATCAAAATTCAAACTGACCTGGATAGATTGGAGAGCTGGGCCGAGGCTAACAAAATGACATTCAACAGAGAGAAGTGTAAGGTCCTGCACTTAGGTAGAAAAAATGGAATACAGAAATATAGGATGGGGGACACGTGGCTGGATAGAGTACGTGTGAAAGGGATCCAGGAGTCTTCATAGACCACAAGCTGAACAGGAGTCAGCAGTGTGATGCGGCAGCCAAGAAAGCCAAGGCAATTCTTGGCGCATCAATAGGAGTGTGGTGTCTAGATCGAGGGAGGTACTGGTACCACTCTACTCTTTATTGGTTAGGCCTCATTTGGAATCCTGTGTCCAGTTCTGGGCACCCCAATTCAAGAGGACATGGTCAGGCTGGAGCAAATCCAGAGGAGGGCGACCAAAATGGTGAGAGGCCTGGAAGCCATGAAGCCCTATGAGGATAGACTTAGAGAGCTGGGATGTTTAGTCTGCAGAAGAGAAGGTTAAGAGGGGACATGATAGCCATGTTTAAATATTTGAAGGGATGCCATGTAGAGGAGGGAGAGGGCTTGTTTTCTGCTGCCCCAGAGACCAGGACAAGGAGCAATGGATTCAAGCTGCAGGAAAGGAGATTCCACCTGAACCTCAGGAAGAACTTCCTGACGGTCCCCCATGGAGTGTAGTTGAGTCTCTCCTTCTTTGGAGGTTTTTAAGCAGAGGCTGGATGGCCGTCTGTTGGGAGTGCTTTGAGGGTGTTCCTGCATGGCAGGGGGTTGGACTGGATGGCCCCTGGGATCTCTTCCAACTCTACATTTCTATGATTCTATGATTCTGTCTAAAAGAGTAACTTTTCCAAGCTTAGATGGTCACAAAGAAAATCCCAGGCCTAGGTACATCACACACAGTCAGCCCTCAGAAAACCCTGTGATAGGATTGCCTTAGGATTGCCGTAAGGCAGAAATGACTTGAAGGCATGTAATGAAGAAGGAGGAGGAGGAGGAGGAGGAGGAGGAGGAGGAGGAGGAGGAGGAGGAGGAGGAGGATGACTTGTTATGTTCACTGTACTTCTCTGAGTATTAAAAAATTTCATGGGTGTCAGTCTTATCCAAATTTGCTTTTCTCTGGAAAGAGGTCTCTGAACACCCTTCTGGTTTTATATCTTATTTGCATTTCTTCAGAAGTAAATGTTACCCTGTTTACTGGGAGTCCTGGGAGGGACACCTAAATGTGCTCAGAATTAAACAAGTTGGGGAAATTAGTCAAAGAGCACAAGCTGGCAATGTGAGAGGCAGGGCAATGCAGCAGAATCTTTTACCCAAAGTCTATGGGTCAGGCCAAGCCAAGGAGCACACCAAGTTATAAGAATAATTGAGATCTTTATTAAATACGGACAAACAGTGTATGCAACACATGCACTCAGATAACTATAGAAAATAAAGGTTAGAGTGGGATGGAGGGATTTTTCAGAGGGATGGTTGAATTGGGTGATACGACACCTGTCCTGAAGCCTGGATAGATCACTGCGAAGGTCCAAAGTTGCGCAGTCTCAGCCAATATCACTGAAGGGAAGGCTCGCCAAGCAGAGCGGCAGCAAGACAGGGATGGAACTCAGGAGCGATCCGAGGAAGGTCTAGGAATCAGGAGTTTTTATAGGGAGAAATGTAACCGCAGGCTATTCCGTACTTGGGGAAAACAATGAGTTTCAGGCGCGAGACAAAGCTTTGGAACGGTCAGAATTTAGCATTATTGAGTCAAGTCCGAATTGACGATGGAGTAGCCAGTATGCAAATACACAGTGCATGATATTTTGAGTATCCAGCTTGCCAAGTTGCCTGCTTGGGGCAGGGAGTTCTTTGTAAGGAGCGTGCATACATAATAGAGTGTTTGCAGAGAGGTCTCCTAAAGTGGCAATCTGGCTATTTCTGGCCTGACTGTATTGTGTTGGGATATTGCAGTGTTTAGCGGCCGAGCCTAGTTCTGTGCTTGTCTGGGGGCCTCACAAACACATGGAAAGGGATGGTGGAGGACAGCCAAATTATTGATATCAAAATGATATCTATGTCACCTTAAGTGCAACCCAGCCATGGCAGTAACATAAACACTTTCAGCACATCAGGAGGTGCACGGTTTAGATACTCCTGGAGACAGTCAAAATCCACTGCTCTCAAATCAGATTTCTAGGGAGACAACCAACATCCTGTGACATTCATAAAGCCCAAACAAAGCTCAGCCCCTGGTGCTTTATTCAAAACTGCAGGCTCTTCTTTGTCTATTCTTTGTTTGAGTGGTGGAGACACCTTGCTGCTTTGACTTTTGAAGAAAAGGAAGGCTATAAATAAGGTTATAAATGTGGTGCTGGAGGAGAATTCTACCAATGCCATAGGACTGCTCAAAAGACAAATCAATGGCTCTGAGACCAAATGAAGTCTGAGTTCTCCCTAGAAGCCAAAAGGACTAAACTGAGGCTGTCGTAATCAGGGTGTATCGCAAGATGACATGAGTCACTGGAAAAGACAATTATGTCTGGGAAAGTGGAAGGCAGTAGGAAAAGAGGGAGATGAGATTATAGTTGGACAGACGCAATCAATGAAGCCATGTCCACTCTAACTTTGCAAGACCTGAGTGGGGAGCAGATGACCAGGGCTCTTGGAGGGCTCTACTTCATAGGGTTGCCACAAACTGAAGTCAACTTGAAGGCAATTAACAACCACAACCAACAAAGTAGAAAGTAGTAAGAAAAGACAGAGACCAAACTACAGGGGGTTGACTACAGCCATTTCCGCACTAGCCTGTTATAGCGCGATGATTTGGGCCCCTCCCGAAACTGCAAACCCCAGGATTCCAGAGGATGTTGAAAGTGGAATCATCGCGCTATAACAGGCTAGTGCGGAAATGGCCTTAAGTCAAGGAAGCCACAGCAGACCTGGGAGGGCTGTGGACAACAGGGTGACTCAAGGGTCTCTCGTTCAGAGGGTCATCATAAGCTGAAGCTGGCCCGACAACAGTTAGCAACAGCACCAAAAAAGGTTAACAGCAGCATCCTGAATGGGTGGAGACCAGGAGAACAGCAATCCCTCTTTTCATAATGGTTCTTGCTCTCCAGATCACAGCTAGGCAACTTCAACGGGATTGCAGGCCAATTTTCTGCCTCTGGGACTGTCTGGAGGGGAGGGCACATGATCTACCAAAATTGCTCCTCCAAAGAAGGGCAGGAGAGAAGAATGGATGGTTATTCCTCTGCTAGTTTTGAAAAACAAAGATTTTATGTGAAATAGCTGAGCCAGCACAGCGAGGGAGGTTGCAGCCCATTCAAGCAGAATTGCTGCTCCTGAAGGCTTCCTGCAAAAGCAAGTCACTCCTCCTTTTTTTGCCAATAAATGGATGATCTAAGGTCATGAGATAAGGTCAGAGGCCACAGAAACAGACCTGGGGGACACATGTTAAGCCATGTGGCCACACCTTGCCCACCCCTGTTTTATAGGGAGTCACTAGTTCTTTCCTGGTCCTTGTGCTCTGTGGTGTAGAGCCATGTGGTCTGGTGGTTTGAACACTGCAGTACAACTCTGGAGACCAGGTTCAAATCCCCACTCAGCCCTAGAAACACACCAGGTGACCTCGGGCAAGACATACTTTCTCAGTCTCAGAGGGGACAAAGACAACCCCCCTGAACAAATCTTATCATAGAATCCTAGAGTTGGAAGAGACCCCAGGGGCCATCCAGTCCAACCCCCTGCTATGCAGGAACACCCATCCAAGCATTCCCAACAGATGGCCATCCAGCCTCTGCTTAAAAACCGCCAAAGAAGGAGGAGACTCCACCACACTCCATGGAGGCAGCAGCAGATTCCACTGCTGGACAGCCCTGACCATCCGGAAGTTCTTCCTGAGGTTCAGGTGGAATCTCCTTTCCTGCAGTTTGAATCCATTACTCCTTATCCTAGTCTCTGGAGTGGTAGAGAACAAGCCTGCTCCCTCCTCAATATGACATCCCTTCAAATATTTAAACATGGCTATCATGTCCCCTCTCAGCCTTCTCTTCTGTAGATAAAACATCCCCAGCTCCCTAAGCCACTCCTCATAGGGCTTCCAGACCCTTCACCATTTTGGTTGCCCTCCTCTGGACATGCTCCAGCTTGTCCATATCCTTCTTGAATTGTGGTGCCCAGAACTGGACACAGGATTCCAAATGAGGCCTAACCAATGCAGAATAGAATGGTACCATTACCTCCCTCGATCTCGACACCATACTCCTATTAATGCAAGCAAGAATGGTGTTGGCTTTTTTGGCTGCCGCATCACACTGCTGACTCATGTTCAGCTTGTGATCTACCAAGACTCCTAGATCCCTTTCACACATACTGCTATCCAGCCACACATCCCCCATCCTATACTTGTGACTTTTATTTTTTCTGCCCAAGTGCAGGACCCTACATTTCTCTCTGTTGAAATTCATTTTGCTAGCTTTGGCCCAGCTCTCCAATCTGTGAAGGTCATCTTGAAATTTGATCATGTCCTCTGATACATTAACAACCCCTCCCAGTTTGGTATCCTCTGCAGATTTGATCAGCATGCTCTCCACTCCTTCATCCAAGTCATCCAAATCTTACCAAGAAAACCCCTGGATAGGTTCTCCTTAGGGTCCCCATATGTTGGAAATGACTTGAAGGCATACAGGAACAACAACAAGCAGCCTGAGTACTTGTTATTTCCCCCACAACAGAGATGCTCGCCCACCTTGACAGCACCATCAAGGGAGTCCTTAACAGTACCTTTGGAGTGATTAACCCCACCTTTTCCCATGCACCTCAATTTTTCTACAATATATCTGGGAGACAAGAATTCCCATCTTGCCCATTTCTTCAATTTTTTGTTCCAGAAGGCCACCCTGCTCTCTATTCTACACCTTGATTCAGATGTCGCTGGAAGGATTTCCAGAATTAATTCTTCAACTGGAGTGTCCTCTTTGCATTTCTTTCTGTCAACCTGTGTGCTTTCCCTCCCTTCCTCTGTCTTCCCAACTGCGCACATCACCATATATGCGTAAGTTGATAAGACATTGAAATAAAAAAGCAATCTCAGTGGAATCAATGGTAAGTGTGTATCACAATTATGCATTGCATCATGGTTCCTGACAGGCAGGTGCCCTCTTGAGCATTGGGAAACACAAGATCTATCATGTTGCGAGGATATACGCAAATGGATGGAATGCTGCTGGTGTCACATGCATGCATAAGTTCCCCTATGGAAGTGGTGGGAGGTTTTTGTCCAATGTGGAATACCTGAGTTCAGTTCAAGGTCATGGAAAAGCAGTTGCATATGGGGTTCTGTTAAGCTTGGTTGCACATTATCAGGTTGGCTTTGCTCTCCCTGCCAGCTTTTAGGTGGTTGCCTTGCTTTGATGCTTAACTAGGCTTTACTGTGCGGTGAGGGGATGATGGGACAGGCTGAGAAAACTCTGTGCTGGAAACAAGGAAATGTTATTATAACAAACTGTGATAAGAGTACAATTGCAGGAAGACAGACTTGGCTGGAAGGTCAAACTGTTGGCAAGCTAAAGGAGAAAATGAGAGGGCGACGGAGTAGCCAGAGAAAGGAGATGTTATGATTAGCTATCAAACAGAATGATAGTATGCACTAATCTGCAGTGTTACAGCTTACACAGAACTGCAAGTCCAATGCTTCTTTAGTCCTAGGGCCCTCTCCACACGTGGATGTTAAAATGGATCATGGCGTCCTGGCACGGAGGTCATCTGCACCTTGGATCGGACTAGGTGAGGACTATTTAACTTAGTTCCGCACCTTAGTTCAGCCCAAACCGCCCTCAAGTGGTCCTCCACCGCACTAAGTAAAGACTGGAAAAATCTGGTCTTTCAATTTTCTGGAATGTGCCATTGCGTTCATGCTTATCTGTGCAGATGCACAGGCTCACACCAATGCAAGCCTACGATCAGCAGAGGGTGGGCTGTGGGTGTGGCCAGCATCAGCGGTTGGTCCGCACCCACGAAGCTGCCATTTTCAGCTGGAGCACTGTGGATCTAAGGCCCCGCACTGCTCTGGTTCGCCGTGGACTAATGGAGGAGCCCTGCGGAAGGGCTCAAGGGAAAGTCTGCTTTACTTCGGACCCAAGAAGAACCGGTAAGTAACGCCACACAGCAATTTACTCGGCTCGTGCTGAAAGGGCCCTAGAAGCTGCCAAGGTGTGCAGTCCCCCCTCCAATGTTTTTGAATAAGGCTTTTGAAACCTCTAAGGCTATTACTCAAACTCAGAGATATCCTGTACATCACATACATTGATGTGCATGCATTATGGGCATGGATACATAGAGTTGCACATTGCATATGGCTACACATTGTGCTTTCAAATGCGCATGCACATTTGGATGCACAACATCACAATCCACTAGCAAGGCAGCACTGTGTTACTTTGTATACATCTCTGGGTGTGAAGTTGCACTCTGTCTCCTTGATGTAGGATCTCCGCTGAGCACGTCGAGACTTCTCATTACCTACCTGTCATCAGTGAGCACATGGACAAAAGTAATAAAGATCGGGGAAGGGATGAAAGACCTGAAAAAGGCAGCAAAAGACTAACTCATCTTGGAAGTTTTGTTAATTGCTGTCAGGTTAGGTTCAATTTGTGCTACTCCTGTGAAAGAGATATCTTCAAAAAGGCTTTCCGCACCTTACCTTAGAATCATAGAATCATAGAAATGTAGAGTTGGAAGAGACCCCAGGGGCCATGCAGTCCAACCCCCTGCCATGCCTTTGTCTGGCGCCGGGGCGCGGGGATCATGCGAGCAGCTTCTTGCAAGAGATTCTCGCGTCCCCTGTAAGGCCCCGCTTTGGGGGTCCCCAATATCAGTATGGTTTGGATGGGCACCATACCTAATTGGCATCATGTGTCATTGGCAACACATTTTATTGGCTCTGATATCAAATTCAAGCCTGAAAGGTGACAGAGAGGTCAAACTGAGCGAAGGAAAGAATTTGACTGTAAATGTGAGAAGCATAAGTCAGCTCCAAAATTCCTCCAGGTAAGACTGAGTCATTTGTCAGGCAAATGCACACCATTCTTGTGGATAATAGGCTTAAACAGAAGCTGGGATTTTCCAGGGAATCCAACAGTGAGGAGCCCACCAGGACACTGATTGACAGATATCCGTCCCTTGTACACCTGGATTCCTTCCTCTTTCCTTGTAGCATCCACAATAGACAGCTGTTGCAACATTCATCATGTCTTTGTCCATCAAAGCACTAAGCCCATGAACAGGCAAAAGACCCATTGTCCACAACAGGTTCCCTTTGTGTTGCATCTGGGACCTTCACAGCCACAAGCCATTTTCAGAGTACAAATACCTCTGCTTTGTGGATGCCCAGTGCAGTCTCTTGAAGCTCTAACCATCACTCTGTCCATCTGGCTCCTGAATGAGAACTGCCCTTAGGTCCTACCTAAGCCAAAATCCATTTCTGCTCTTCACTTCTCTTCTGGACTGGTAAATATAACCCCCCCCAAATCCCTCAGCCTCTCTATAATTTTTCCTCCCTTTCTCTTTCAGCTAGCTTTTGTGTGAATGTGTGATTGTGTGTATCTTGTGTGCATGCATGAGTGAATCCCCCTTAATAAAATCATTTCATTAGACAATTTTACTTGGTTTTTGGCTTGGCCTGACCCCATAAAAATTGGGTTTAAAGATTTTGCTAGGTTACCCTGCCTCTTGTAGTGCTACAGCTTGTGCTCTGGCTAATTCCCATTCCCCATTGTTTGGAGCACATTGAGGTGTTCCCCACAGGACCCAGGAAATTAGGGTAACACCCCACTGCTTCGGCTGTGCAGTTGTTGTCTACCGGCCAGCAGGCAACATAAACACTCCACCTCTTCCTTCTGCAGTGCAGCCGGGCATTTTCCCAGGCTGCACTGGGGGAGGAAGCATGAGCACCGCAGCTCTGGAGGCTCTGTACGCACGGTAAGTGCGCATGGGGCCCTGGAGGGATGCGCAATCACGAACCATTTTTGGCTACAAGCACAACAGTGCACAATTGGCACCTGCCAGCCCTGGCAGCATCACACGATTGCAAGGACGTTGTCTGAAACGCTCTTCGCAATTGCACAACGCTCCGGAGGCCCTTTCACATGGCAAATGCCGTGCAAAAAGGGCCCAAGAGACCTCCAAGTCATCCACAGTCCCATACAGGTCTTGCAAACTCAGAGGAGCCGTGGCTTCCTTGATTGCGTCCATCGAAATGTGTTCTTCCTCTTTTCCTACTGCCTCCCTCTTTACCAAGCATTACCCTCTTTTCTATGGATCTTGGAAAAGTCCCAAATTATACCTCTCGAGAAGCAAGGGAGTGATCAAAGCCATCAGCAAAATCACATGCAAAGGATTTTTTTCCCACTCAGCTCTTTAGATGAGAGATCACGCCACACTTTGGATTAACACAGGCCACACGGGCCTTACAAGCAACCTCTTTGCTCTGCGTCTGTCACTCAACATACCAAACTGCAAACTTGGCTTCTCTTTATAAATTAATTGTGGATGGATTCATTGGGGAGATTTCATTACTGCTTCCCATTTCTGCCTTTGGAAAAGATTGTCTGTCATGAACTAATTCCATATTGCTTCTCACTCTTCTTTTCTAGCAATTATTTTTCCCCAAACAGCCTCTTGGTTCTTCCAGAAGATACCGCTATCTACGGTGCCAGAACAGGCTTCTCCAAATTGCTTCAATTAAAGGTGCCCCATGTATCATCTGTCCAGCATGTTAGCAGGCAAAAGCCAATGTCCCAGGAAAAAAAGAAAACAGAGCAACATTTTACGGATTGAAATAAACAGGGATGGATGATTTCAGCAGATTTACGGTTATAGAACTAGGTTTGGGTTGATGGTTGTGGAAGACAGAAGTGAGGCATACCATTGAACAGCTGAAAAATAGGTGGCTATCCCTCCTGCGGGGGCTTGGGCTTCCTCATTGCTTCTACAGGCATTCGGCAGGTAATTCAATGCACCTCCAGCCTCTCCTCATGTCTCCTGCAGTTCTACTAATGAGTAATTTAGGAAGTATCACAATTCCTTCACAATTACGTAGCATTTTCATATCATATTCCTGTTTCTCCATGCAAGGTCCATTGGAAAGGGAGGAAGAGCATCCATCTCTTGAGTGGCTGGCATTTGCTTCAAGGAGGTTGGCACACAGAAGAAGAAAGACTGGCTGAGGTGCTACGCCATAGTCTACATTTCACAACTTTATGAATCTGTAGCTATGTTGCAGAAATGCAATGAAACCCTGTTAGTGAATTGAGAAGGTGTGCAGTGGGCACTTTTGAGGCACAATGGGTGCTTCGGATGCTGACCAAGAACTCTTGCTGTGCTCCAGCACTTCCTAGTAGTGTCTGGATGTGCACCCAGAAGAACCCCAATGAGCATCAGGCCCCAGTGCCCATCAGACTACGCCACATTAGTCACTCCATTGTTGTGCAACAGATGCTCAACTGTTGTGAGGTCATGGCAGCCCCTACCTGAATATAGACATTACAGAACTTCTCAATTCAATTTTGTCCACACATAGGACCACAAGCTGAACATGAGTCTACAGTGTGAAGAAGCAGCTAAAAAAGCCAATACAATTCTAGGCTACATCTATAGGACTCCAGCGTCTAGCCTGAGAGAAGTAATGGTACCACTCCATTCTGCTTTGGTCAGACATCACCTGGAATCCTGTGTCCAGTTCTGGGCACCACAGTTCAAGAAGAATATTGACAAGCTGGATGTGTCCAGAAGAGGGCAACCAGAATGGTAAAAGGCCTGGAAACCATGAAGCCCTCTGAGGATGTCGCTTAGGGAGCTGGACATGTTTAGCATGGAGAAGAGAAGGTTAAGAGTGACATGACAGCCATGTTTCAATATTTGAAAGCGTGTCATACAGGGAGTGTGGCCTGTTTTCTGTTCCTCCAGAGACTAGAGCCATTTCCGCACTAGACTGTCATAGAGCTATGATTCCACTTTCAATCTCCTATGGAATCCTGGAGTTTGCAAGGCTGGCCCCTCCCAAAACTGCAAACCCCGGGATTCCATAGGATGTTGAAAGTGGAATCATAGCACTATAACAGTCTAGTGCGGAAATGGCCTGGGACATGGAGCAATGGCTCCAAATGTCAGGAAAAGAGATTCCATCTAAACATTAGGAAGAACTTCCTGGTGCTAAGAGCAGTTCAACAGTGAAATGTGCTGCCTCAGTAGAGTGTGGTGGAGTCTCTCCCTTCTTTGGAGGTTTTAAAAGAGAAGCTGGATGGCCATCTATCAAAGGGAGTGCTTGAATTGTGTCCCCCTGCATGTTAGAACAGGGCTGGGCGGGATGGCCCTTGGGGTCTCTTTGAGCCCTATGAGTCTGTGATTCTAAGATTCACTCTTTAGTTCCTTTGCAAGCAAACTTGCCCCAGTGTCGTTCTTCTCAGAGTCAGTCTGTCCCTCTTTAGGAGGAAGTTCTACAGCTGAGGTGCTGCTGCAGAGAAGACCCTGTCAATTGCACCCACCAGACTAAAGTCACACATTTGTGAGACATCTAACAGAGCCTCTGAGGATGATCTTAGATTTCAGGTAGGACCGTATGGGAGGGAGCAGTCTTTCAAATATCCTGCCCCAGCTGTTTAGGGCTTTATGGGTCAAAACCAGCACCTTGGATTTGTCCTGGAAGCCAATGAAGTTTTTGTAAGACTGGTGTTAGGTGACATCTGAAAAGTGGCCTTATGTAGTAGCCACATAACTCTGTGAGCTTAAAGCTATGCTCCACCTGTGAAAGAGTGTAGTGGTGATGGAGACACACAAAATCAAAGCTGCACTGTTAGCTGGATTGTTATTTTGAGCCACAGAAAAGGCATTGTTTTTCCATACTGGTTTCCCAAAAGTGAAGCACTGTTATTGTATTATTCTTGTATTGTTCTTTTATCTTATACCATCACTCAATATGGGGTTCTGGTCTGTGCATTCATATGCCTCCTCCTTCCCAATCCAGCATGAAGTATTTCTCCTCTTTCCTTCACCCTTAACTGTAGATTAAGGTTACACAGATACCAATGCTAGTCTGGGTTTACTGTGAAACTAGCTTGCAAATTCCAGTTAACAGTTCTGGTGCAACTGGCCATGATTGGTGCCAGACCATGGTTGGTGCCGGTGCACACATAACGGTAAACCATGGTTACACTGAATGAATGGAGCAGGGAATTCATGTGCATTTTTAGGGAAGTAGGAAAGCCTTTGACCAGTGTCTTAGCCATGCTTATGATGTCAATGACAAAGCTATTAAGATTATTTTATGTTTTCAGTTGACATGAAAGCTTCTAGTCTACAAGCCATTGGATGCAGACAGACCTTCTTTATCTGTCTTCTCAGGGTGGGCCCTGTTAATGGGAATTCAATAAGTTTAAATGACGGGATAAATACCGGGCGTTCATCTTTTCTTTTAAGAGGAAGTTGAAAAATGCAGGTGTGTATATTGTACTGGTTGCACTTTTGTACGTTCAAACAGTAACTTCTGTACACAATTGGGAAAAAAAAAGCTATGGTTCATCTCCTTGATGCAGGATCTTGGCTGGTGGAGATTTTCTAAAGTCCTTTATGATCATTGTTTTAGTCTTCACCCATAAGCAAAGACCATCTCAGCTTAAACCTTTGGTTTCATTGATCTCTCCTGCTGATTTTTTGTAAAAATTGGGGGGGATTGGAGGCCCCACAAGTGGAGTCCGATGCAGGCTAGAGTGTCCCAGGGTTAAGGATGGCTCCCCCGTGTCCTTTGTTCACCAAGGGCGACTGGCCAGTGATGGGGAAGCTCCTGTTACGCTGGAAAAAAACAAAGATAGCTGCTTTAGGGGAGGGGAAATCAAAGGAAATGGAATCATCCACAGAATTTCCTTCCTAAAATAAAAATTCTTATTAAGATTTTTTTTAAAAAAATATGCATTAAGAATTACAGGAATTAGAGAAAAAAAGAAAAGCTAGAAAACCAAAACACAACAAAGGAAATCTTAAAACATGCAGAACAAAAATAATGAAAAAAGAAGAGGAGGAGGGGAAAAGGGACTTCTGATTTTCCTTTCCGTGGTTATATTTGCATATATTGATAACTTCTCTCTCCAAAATTACAACTTATTCCGTTTTTTGACAGCCTGTTCTTTCCAATCATCGAAATGAAAAGTTACCAAGTCATTCTCTTCTTTTTTGCAAAAAGTCTATAAGGTGGTTCCACTCTTTAAGGAATGTCACTAATGACCTTTCTCTAATCAAACCAAGCAATTTATCCGTTTCTGCAGATCTATCACCTTCACCCAGAGAATTTCCCACTGAGAAATTTGAAAGAGAAAGAGGGAGGGACAAACCCCAAAATGACATTCACTGGCTATGAAGAAGGATAATTTAACTGTACCTTTGATGTGGGCTGTGCTTTGGTTTCTACAGTCATGTTTTTTTAATGCTTTTATACTGTCTGAAATTAACATTGTTTCAACAGCGTAGCTTATTTAATGTTTTCCCTTTTTCTTCACTTCTTCCCCATTAGCATTGAGGCCCTATATCTTGCTTGCACAGTGGAAAGCGGTTGTGAAAATGCCAGCATTTTCTCTACCTGACTTCTCTTGCTGTTCGAGCAACTGGGGTTCAGATAGGACAGAATTTCCGGCATGTCAAATCCTTCCTTCTTTCTCCCCTGAAGCATTTCCCCTTTCCTCTTCATCTCTATTGTAATGCATGGTCATAAATACCTTTTTGTGTATCGATCATGTGGACCCAGGAAATTCCCAGGATCACTGGTTATATAAAACATCCCCCCTTTTCAATCTCTCATAAGACAGCTGGGGGGGGGGTTCCTTCAGCCTTCATCACTGTTCCACTTTTCTCCTTCTTCTTCTCCTTCAACCATGCTTCATTCCTCCATCCAGAAGAGAAGGTGAAGAGGGGACATGATAGCCATGTTTAAATATTTAAAGGGATGCCATCCAGAGGAGGGAGTGGGCTTGTTTGCTGCTGCTCCAGAGACCAGGACAAGGAGCAATGGATTCAAGCTGCAGGAAAGGAGATGCCACCTGAACCTCAGGAAGAACTTCCTGACAGTCAGGGCTGTCCGGCAGTGGAATCTGTTGCCTCCATGGAGTGTGGTGGAGTCTCCTCCTTCTTTGGAGGTTTTTAAGCAGAGGCTGGATGGCCATCTGTTGGGAATGCTTTGATGGCTGTTCCTGCATAGTAGGGGGTTGGACTGGATGGCCCCTGGGGTCTCTTCCAACTATCGTTCTATGATTCTATATGAGCAGTTTGACAGTGGAAAACACAGTTGTTGGGGAGCATGGTGGGGTTTCCTTTGGAGATTTTTAAACCAAGGCTAGACGGCCAGAATGCTTTGATCATGTCTTCCTGCATGGCAGAACAGGGTTGGATTGGATGGCCTTTTGGGTCTCTTCCATTATGATCCTGGAAGCCTAACTCCCTTGCAGTTAGGGTAGGATTGTGGGCGAGACTCAACAGATCTTGGAAAGGTTACTTTCCAAGAAGTGGGCTTGTTTTCTGCTGCTCCAGAGACCAGGACAAGGAGCAATGGATTCAAGCTGCAGGAAGGGAGATTCCACCTAAAGCTCAGGAAGTACTTCCTGACGGTCAGAGCTGTCCGGCAGGGGAATCTGCTGCCTCGGAGTGTAGTGGAGTCTCCTTCCTTGGAGGTTTCTAAGCAGAGGCTAGATGGCCATCTGTCAGGAGTGCTTTGAGGGTGTTCCTGCATGGCAGGGGGTTGGACTGGATGGCCCCTGGGGTCTCTTCCAACTCCACATTTCTATGATTCTATGATCCACAAGGTGCTGCGTCAAGAACAATCCTACTATCCTACCTGATCTACTACTCATTAGCTAGTTAGGATGTATGCTCTCCAATGTATATGTGAATGTAAAAGCCATTAGTAAACTTTTTTCTAAATTTATAAACTGAAACCGCCTCTCTTGTTGATTTTTGATTCAGTTTAGGTTCAGGGAAGCAATACGAGATTGAAGCACACTTTATCAGCTACTCTGCTAAAAGAAGGCTGATTTTTTGCTTTCATAATTTTCCCCCAAAAGGGCTAATATCCTGGGAAAATGTAATTCCCAACAAAATCTACATTCAGGTAGTTATGTGCTGGTTATGCTATATCAAGCTTCCTCTAAATGCTGGCATTGTTCAACCAACTGTTTGTTCACAAATATGCTTACTGTTTCTGCTCTCCCACTGAATCAGGAGGGACAGTTGAGTAGCTATGCACCCTCCAAAAATACACAACAGCATGTGTAACACTTATACTTGCAGACCTCTGCTTATTTATTTACACACATACCTCCCTATATTTCACAAACAGAAACTAAGGCCACTTCTCCCCTACATTGGCCATTTCCGCACTAGCTTGTTATAGCGTGATGATTCCACTTTCAACATCCTCTGGAATCCTGGGGTTTGCAGTTTCGGGAGGGGCCAGCCAGCCCCTCCCGAAACTGCAAACCCCAGGATTCCATAGGTTGTTGAAAGTGGAATCATAGCGCTATAACAGGCTAGTGCGGAAATGGCCAATGTTATAGTGCTATTATTCCACTTCCAACATCTTCCTGTGGAATTCTGGGCTTTGTCATTTCCTGAAGCCAAGGAGCTCTCTGGTTGGGAATTCTAAAGGCCCCTCCCTAAACCGCAAACCCCAGGATTCCACAGGAGGTTGAAAGTGGAGTAATAGCACTATAACAGTGTAGTGTGGAAAGCCCCAAGGCCACTTGTGGCCAAGGAGCATCAAAATGTGGTCAAGGTGGTCAGAGTTATGAACAAGGAGGAACAAAAAGATGCTGCAGCAGTTTGCTTCTGCTTGAGCCTCCTGGAAAGGGAAGATCCTACTCCTCCTCTCCTCTCCCCACTGCTGAGTTAACAGAGTGCCAGCTCCTTCCACACTTTGAATTCAGTCTGCAGCAGTTGAAATAATTTGAGGACAAAGGGGAGAGGGGGAGCAGAGAAAGAAACCGGGACACTTTAAAGGCAGCTGAAATAAGTAGGATGACAGAGGATTAGGAGCCCTGGTGGCGCAGTGGTTAAATGCCAGTACTGCAAGTCACAAACCACAAGGTTGTGAGTTCAATCCTGCCGGGCTCCAAGGTTGACTCAGCCTTCCATCCTTTCGCAGGTTGGTAAAATGAGTACCCAGCTTGTTGGGGGCATGTATAGAAGTGCATCGAAATACATGCTATTTGTAAGTTGTTCGCTGCCTCGATCCATATGGAGAGGCGGGATACAAATAAATAAATAAATAAATAAATAAAAGATTAACCAGCATGAACAAGTGAGCTTTTGACTGCATAAACACCAAAAGGATGCCAACTTAGTTTTTCAGCTGCACTTCCCTTTTCATCTATGTTGTAAGCCATCTTACGTTCCAAGTTAGAAGAAAGGTGGCACACACCAGAAGCCCCCACCTTTCAATATCCTGTTTTCTACCAACTCACTCTTTTGCAGCTTCCAAATTAAGGACAAGTTCCATTCATTCAATGGGGATTCTGCTCTTTCATCTGTTCTTCTGGCCTACAGAGGCTTACTTGGAATCGCTTGCACATGCATGCTGCTTGCAAAGCAAGCTGAGAGGGGCGGGGAAGAGCACCAAGCTGGCTGAGAGACTTTGCAAGCAGCACACACATTGTCAGTCCCAAGTGAGCCTCCGTAAGTCCTTCACGCTCCCTCCAGCACAGGGCAGTGGTTCCACTTTTCAATCAATTCCATTTTCTGACTATGCTCCAGTCACTAACCTGTTAGATTAAGTGAAGGAGGCCTGTAAATCAAATCAAATCAATCAATCAATCAATCAATCAATATTATTGGGCTTTAAGACCATCTGCTCCTCCAACTGAGTGGCACTTACCAGTTAGCACACTTTCTAAGACCCTTGAGCCAGCCAGCAGTCAGTTATAGGATTGCTCCCTCTTTTAAAATCTGAGCCTCAAACCCGCTGCTCCATTGAATTTCTTATTCCTTTTTTAAATTGCCACCATTTTAATTGCTTTCAAACGGGCTTTAGTTGGTTCCTGACATTAGTGTTTCCTTAAGTGTTTTTGTGTTAACATGAGCCGCTCTGGAGCTGGCTGGGCCACAGGAATGGAGAATTTTTTAAAATAAAAAATTAAAATAAAGGCATGAATAAATAAAAGGAATGGCGCCCCAGCTGCTCTGTAAATAGCACTGGATTCAGGATATGAGATGCTCGCTCTCAAATTTTATTTCTGCAGCATTGAGATCCTCGAAGAACAGAGTGAATGAATCATCCGAGGGGCTTTTTCATCCCAGTTTGAACATTCTGTTGTTTCGAGATGGCAACTTAACTCTCTGGTGTGGTGGCAGCTGGTATTTCCAGTGTTGGTGGGGCGGCAAATCCACTCCAGGTCCTAGTCTGAACTTAATCTAAACTACAACCCATTTACTCTGAGGTAAGTCTCCAGCATGGTGTGTGAGCCAAAACGGTGTAGTAGTTTGAGTGTGAAAGCATAACTCTGGAGACTCGGATTCAAATCCTGCTTGGGCATGGAAACCCACTGGGAGACTTGAGGCAAGTTACACTTTCTCAGCCTCACTGGAAGGCAAAGGCGAACCTTCTCTGAAAAAATCTTGGCAAGGTTACCATAAGTCGGAGTCACACAACGGCAGAAAGAACAGCAGGTCCTTCTTCAGAAGATAAGAGCACACACCTGGGCCATTTCCGCACTAGACTGTTATAGTGCAATTACTCCACTTTCAACATCCTATGGAATCCTGGGGTTTGCAGTTTAGGGAGGGGCCTCGAAGGCCGCTGGATTCCATAGGATGTTGAAAGTGGAATAATAGCACTATTACAGTCTAGTGTGGAAATGGCCCTGGTCTCATATCCAAACCAGTCAGTAGACATCTCTGCACATGCCTAGGGGAAAAAAAGGGTGGACATAAGCAGATTAGATGGCATTACAGCAATATTGCCACAATCACACAAGAACAATCATCATCACCATCTCAACTATTCTTTTATGTTTTTGTTAAAATGAGAGCCGGTACAGCGTAGGGGTTTGAGTGTTGGACTACAAATTCTGGAGACCAGGGTTCACATCTCTGCTCTGCCATGGAAATCCACTGGGTGACCTGGGGTGAGTCACACTCTCTCACCTTCAAAACCCCTTGTGAACAAATCTTGCCAAGAAAACCCCGTGATAAGTTCATCTCAGGGCTGCCACAAGTTGGAAATGACTTGAAGACACACAATGACAAAGTTTCAGTGAGCAGCATGGGATTCAGTTCCACAGAATGCTTTACAAAGAAGCCAGTGGGGGGACCGGGGGTTCTGAAGGGGTGCCTCTGGAGGAGAAGGAGAAAGAGGAGGAGAATTCTGCATGCATAGCCCATGAAATTTTCCTTTACTTCCTCAATTTCTAGCATTGCGGTTATTTCAGACTTTTTGATCATCCAGAAATGCAGCTTAGGCACTCTCTCTCTCTCTCAGCAATGCTAGAAATTTGGGGACTGAAGGAGTATTTCATGGGGAGGGTGGGATCCTTATATGGGACAATGCCCTCATTTTGCCCTCCCTGCAGCTATACCCTGGGGGGCTTCCAAGTCAATGGGAAAATGCATTCATCTTGAGTTTTAGTCTGAACTTTAAAAGAACTACCCAAACAGCTGAACTCATTGTTTTGGGATTGAGTTCAGCACCTTGAATAGCTCTTTCAAAGCTAACACTAACCAGTTCATTGTCCAACAGACCCTGGAGCCATCAGCCTGCTCGGCTGGAGCGGTGTGTGTACGAGGAGGAAGAGCCAGGGGGTGTCATTGCCCTTATCCAGGGCCCTTCCCAATAGCCATGCCCCAGACATATGAGAGAAACAGTGCAGCAGCCAGAGCAGGTGGAAAAGGGAGAGCCCAGGAGTCTGCAGCATTTATATGAAAAGAACTCATTGATTAGGCCAACAGCTAGGTAAGACTCTGAGCCTATATAACAAGAGGCCAGAATGGGAGGAGGCTGTCAATCCTATCAGTGGAAGCACCCCTGCTTATCCTATCAGTGGAAGCACCCCTGCTTATTCCTGGATTCCTTGCTTGTGCTCCTACAACCCTTGACCTTCACCTCATCTACAGATTTTGCCATTGGACTCTTTCTCTGGACTTATGGTAAATTCAGACTCTGTCTCTCTAGATCTACTGTGAACTTGTACTGCAAAACAATTAAGACAAACTTTGCTTACTGTGTCCAGTTCTGGGCACCCCAATTCATGAAGGACATGGCCAAGTTGGAGCAAGTCCACAGGAGGGCGACCAAAATGGTGAGGGGCCTGGAAGCCATGAAGCCCTATGAGGATAGACTTAGAGAGCTGGATATGTTTAGTCTCTACTCTCTACCTCAAGCACTTCTTTTCTGGGGGAATCTTCCCTCTCAGCAGCTCAGATCAGGTGGCACAGCCGTATAAAAACCTGCCTCTGGTCCTCCTCCTCCACCACCAGCTGCTGCGGGATGACTCAGCCCCATTTCTCAGCACCACAAACCCTTTCTCAGTGCCCCCCACACCCAAGGAAGGAGAGAGAGAGAGAGAGAGAGAGAGGGAGGAAGTCCAGGGGCACCATCTGCTCTGCTTTGGTTAGACCTCATCTTGAATCCTGTGTCCAGTCCAGGCACCCCAATTCAAGAAGGACATGGTCAAGCTGGAGCAAGTCCAGAGGAGGGCGACCAAAATGGTGAGGGGCCTGGAAGCCATGAAGCCCTATGAGGACAGACTTAGAGAGCTGGGTATGTTTAGTCTGCAGGAGAGAAGGTTAAGAGGGGACATGATAGCCATGTTTAATATTTGAAGGGATGCCACGTAGAGGAAGGAGAGGGCTTGTTTCCTGCTGCTCCAGAGACCAGGACAAGGAGCAATGGATTCCAGCTGCAGGAAACGAGATTCCACCTGAACCTCAGGAAGAACTTCCTGATGGTCAGGGCTGTCTGGCAGTGGAATCTGCTGCCTTGGGGTGTGGTTGAGTCTCTTACTTCTTTGGAGGTTTTCAAGCAGAGGCTGGATGGCCATCTGTCCAAGGGAGTGCTTTGAGGGTGTTCCTGCATGGCAGGGGGTTGGACTGGATGGCCCCTGTGGTCTCTTCCAACTCTACATTTCTATGATTCTATGATTCTATGCTCACTAGCTCCAGATAACAGGCTAATTGGATAGCTGGAAGTCTTGGCTGGCTGCCGGCACAGGACGGGGGGGGGGTCCTGCCTACCCTGATATTTTAGCACCTGCTGTTTCAAGCTCAGTTTGGTTTTGCAACCCACCTCACAATTTAGCATTTTAGGGATGCTAAAATTCTGACATTGAGAGCAGTTCGGTAATGGAACCAATTGCCTAGGGAGGTGGTAGGTCTCTTTCTCCAGAGGTCGTCAAAAAGAGACTGGGCTGCTCCCAGGTATGCTCTATCTGGAGATCCTCCACTGAGCAGGGGATTGAACCTGATGGCTCATGGGGCCTCTTCCAGCTCTATGATTCTTTTGTTCCACTCATCTCTCTCCTCATTTATTAGGCTTGGTGTTTTTGAAGGACCATAAGGATGATAAGAGGTATGGAGAACAAAAGATGAGAGGAAAGATTGATGGAGCTGGCCATATTCAACATGGTGCAGAGAAGACTGAAGGGCACCATGATTGCCCTCTTAAAATTCCTCAAGGGCTGTCCCAGAGAGAAGGGGTCAGGCCTCTTCTCTGCTGCCCTAGAGGGGAGGATCAGGTCTAAGATTTTTAAGGTACAGGAGGGTAGCTTTCCATTGGACATAGGAATGAAGTTCTTGACAATGGGAGTGATTTGGCAATGGAACCAGCTACTTAGAAAGGTGGTGGGGTCTCTCTCTCTGGACATCTTCAAAAAGAGGCTGGACAGCCACTTGCTAGAGATGCTCTAGCTGGAGATCCTGCACTTAGCAGGGTGTTGGACCTGGTGGCCCATAGGGCCCCTTCCAGTTCTAGGATTCTGCAATTTTATGATTCTATTTCAGCCTGTTCCAAATTAGCCCAACTCATTAGAGGCCTTGGAGGTTTAACGTAAATAAGCAATTAGCACTTGTGAGAGAGCTGCAAATGAAGAGGTGCTTGAGTGCAGGCAGGGACCCAATCCTGCTCTGATGATAATAGCCATTGTTGTTGTCATCCTTGTCCCTTGCAGTCAACATAAGATTAAGACAAGCACTGAAGTTCTCTCTGTTTCTGGTCCAGAGAAAGTAAGATGAACTTGGTGAATGGATCGGATCAAGGCAGGTACAACTAATCCTACATCCTGTTTCCAAATGCCTCTGGGAAGCTCAGAAGGAAGAGATAAGGCTGGGGTTTGAGCAATCTGAAGAACAACACTTTCCCATATGAGGCTTCCCAAACTCTAAGATCTTCAGGTGAGGCCCTTCTCTTAATCTCACCACCTTCCCAGGCATGGGAACATGAGAGAGAAAACCTTCTCTGTGGCTCTTCCCAGACTCTGGAACTCTGGAACTCCCCTCCTCAGGAGACAAGGCTAGCTCATACCCTTGCTGTCTTTTCCTCCTCAGATGAAGTCTTCTCTCTCCCAGAAAGCATTTGGGGGTTGACGGCTTTACATAATGGGCTCTCTTTTAATCTATGCCTTTAAATTCATGTTTGATATAGTTTGAATTCAGCTCTAGATAGCTCAATATTATTTTAACTTTAAACTTTTTCTCAGCTATATGTGGTTTTACTTTTATCTCTTTTCATTCTATAAGTTGTCCTGAGTTGCACTTTGGTGGGGAAAGGTGGGATATAAATAAACCGATTGATTGGGATGGAGACCATGGGACCGAGAAATGGAGAATTTAGGCAGAAAAATAAGCTTCTCAAATGCCAAGGTTTGAACCCTCTTCTCTGCTCTGGGAAGGGAGAGGAATCTCAGAGTGAGAGTGCTATCTTGAAATGTGTGCGCTTGTGTGCGCTTCTCATTTATCAGATTTGGTCAGTGTGATGCAGCTGCTAAAAAAGCCAATGCAGTTCTGGGCAGAATCAACAGGACAGTAGCGTCCAGATCAAGGGAAGGGGCAATGCCGCTCCATTTTGCTTTGGTCAGACTTCACTTGGAATGCTATGCCCAGTTCTGGGCACAAGAGGTCAAGAAAGCTATTGTCCTGTGCTGGCAGCCCACCAAGGCCTCCAGCTGTATAAGCAGGCTGTCTTGGTCAGTCTGAGTTCTTTGCAAGGTTAGGGAAACTGAGTCTGAATTTACCATGAATCCAGAGGCCAGAATCTGTAGTCCAGGCAACGGTCAAAGGTTCAAGGAGTGTGAGCAAGGAATACAGAAGTCAGCAGGGCTGGAATCCATAGGCTCCAAAAGCTTCCTTGCATTCTGCTCTCCTCTTATATAGTCTCAGCGTCCTACCCAGCTGTGGCCTAATTAACAAGACCTTCTTATGTAAACGCTGTCAGAATCCTGTGCTCTCCCTTTTCCACTTGTACTGGCTGCCATAAGTATTGTTCCTGGGGTGTGCCTGTTGGGAAGAGTCCAGTCTGGGTGCTGGAGCATGACAGACATTGACAAGCAGGAACATGATTAGAGAAGAGCAACCAAGATGATTAAAGGGCCGCTTCTGCACTACACTTTTATAGCACAATGATTCCACTTTCAACATCCTATGAAATCCTGGGGTTTGCAGTTTAGGGAGGGGCCAGCTGGCCCCTCCCTAAACTGCAAACCCCAGGATTCCATAGGATGTTGAAAGTGGAATCATAGCGCTATAAGAGCGTAGTGCAGATATGGCCAAGGTCTGGAAAAGAAGCCTTGTGAGGAATGGCTGAGGGAGCTGGGCACGTTTGCCCTGAAGAAGGGAAGACCGAGAGGTGACATGATAGCCATCTTTAAATACGTGGAGAGACATTGTGTAGAAGATGAGCAAGCTTGCTTTCTGCTGCTCTGGAGACTAGAAGAAGAACGAGTGGATTCAAATGACCAGACAAGAGATTCCACCCAAACATTAGGAAGAACTTCTTGCCCATAAGAGCTGTCCAAGAGTGGAACGGACTGAGCTGAAGGTGGTGGAATCTCCATCTTTGGAGGTCTTTAAGCAGAGCCTGGATGGGCATCTCATGGCTGAAGGGGGTTGGACTAGATGTCTCTCTCAGGCCCTTCCAGCTTTATGATTCTGTGATTCTATGGTGTTTATTAAAACACTTCCATTTCACCTTTTATCACAGGATCTCAGGGCATTGTGCAAGACAATTTGTAACATTTCCAGATGAAAAGCATAAATGATTTGAACAATATAAAAATGTACTAAATGCAACAATTAAAATCACATCAAAAGCAACAGTTAAAACCACTTTAAAAATACAACATAGAAGTCATAGAATCACAGAGTTTGAGGAGACCCCAAGGCTCCAAGGTCCATCCAGTCCAACCTCCATCGGCCATGCGGGAAGTCACAGGCCATTTCCGCACTAGCCTGTTATAGCGCGATGATTCCACTTTCAACATCCTCTGGAATCCTGGGGTTTGCAGTTTCGGGAGGGGCCGGCTGGCCCTTCCCGAAACTGCAAACCCCAAGATTCCATAGGATGTTGAAAGTGGAATCATCGCGCTATAACAGGCTAGTGCGGAAATGGCCACAAACAGACCACTCCTGGCACATGGCCATCCAGCCTCTGCTTAAAACCCTTTAAAGAATATGTTCTGCGGAGGCAGCATATTTCACTGTCAAACTGCTCTTACCATCAGGATGTTCTTCCTAAAGTTGAGGTGAAATCTCTTTTCCTATAGTTGGAAGCCATTGTTTCACAGTGTCCAAGGCCATTTCCACCCAACACTGCTATAGTGCTATTATTCCGCTTTCAACATCCTCTGGAATCCTGGGGTTTGCAATTTAGGGAGGGGCCTTTAGCATCCTCAGTCAGAGAGCTCTTTGGCCTCAGGAAACTACAAACCCCAGAATTCCACAGGATGGAAAAGTGGAATAATAGCACTGTAACAGTTTAGTGCAAAAATGGCCCTAGTCTCTGAAGCAGCAGAAAACAAACTTGCCCCATCTTCCATTTGACATCCCTTCAAATATTTGAACATGGCTATCCTGTCACCTCTTAACCTTCTCTTTCCTGGGCTAAACAACTGCAGCCTCCTAAGCCACCCCTCATACACCTTCATGGTTTTCAGACCTTTGACCGTCTTGGTTGTCCTCCCATGGACACGTTCTCATCTTCAAGGAACAAATCATAGACCTCCACTCTAAGCAAACAGAAATAAGGATTTTATTAATGGATCAGAACTCTGTCTTGTGTCTTTTGCCAGATATTACAGATATCAGAATGGGTTCAGGGGGTGACTTCTTCCTAAGCCCAGTCAAGTGACTAACAGCACCATCTGTGGGCTTCATGGTTTCTCCTCATAGTTCATGGTTTCCAGGCCTTCAACCATTTTGCTTACCATTCTCTGGCACATGTTCCATGTGCCATACTTGATGACATCACTAAGGGTCTTACACTCATGTAAGACCCCCAGGAGTCACCATACTCCCTAGGTCTCATGCTTGGACCCTGAAATCTCAGCTCCTGGGACAGTGCTAATCTCGCAACCCTACACTCTCATAGTATGGCAAGGGACACATTTTCTAATAGGTGGGATGCCAAGGAGAAGAACATTTGTGTCCGGCCAGGAGAACCCTGAGACACTGGGAAGCTGCATCCATAGAAATAACATCAGGCCCAGAAAGGAGACCTCAAATTGACTGATGTAGCCCTACAGTCTCTGGAGTGTGCCCATGCTTGCTCTGATCCAACCTGTTGTGTATGTTGGATTTTAACTCCCATCCTTCACAGCTGATATGGGAGTGATGGGAGCTGTGATGCAGCAGATCTGGGGGACCACCAGAGTAAAGGGAAAGACTGTTGTGTTTGCTAAAGCTCAGCTGTCAGAATCTGAACATGCAGGATATCCTGAACCACAAAACTGGGCAAAAATGATATCGCGCTTTGGAAACTCAGAACAGGATGTTCTGTCTCTGCTCTGTGCCAATCCGTCTGCCATGGACAAAGCGAACCAGCCTTGCTTTTGCACTGATGGAAAGAGAAGCAGAAATCATGTCTCTTTACGGACGCTGGTGGGCACTTGCTTTCCTGCCTGTCATTGTAACCGACAAATTAATTGCATATGTCAGGGAGACCTTGGATACAGCACAGAGTGGAGTAAACCTGAGCACTGTTTGACTATCATGCACACAGCAGGCTGGATTCAGAAAAAAAAATATAGATTGGAAATGGGGGTATGTGAGAGAGAATGCAGGAACGCTTTCAGCCTGGGTTTCAATTTTTTACATTATTATTGTTATTTATTTTAAGATTTCTGCTTAGTCGCCACTACAGCCTCCATGGTGAACTGAAAACATCATAGAGATTTGTAAAAAGACCGTATATTTCAGAGGAAGGAACTGGCCGAAACAACCATGGCACCAGATCTTGTCTCATCTTGGAAGCTAAACAGGTTTGGCCCTGGTTAATATGTGGATGGGAGACTGGCAATTAATCCCAGGTGCTGTGGGCTCTGTTTCAGAGGAAGGAGCTGACAAAACCACCTGCGAGTTATCCATGGCTAAGAAAACCCTTTGAAATTCATTGGGATACCATAAGCCGACAGATACCACAGTACCACTCTATTTTTCATTGGTTAGGCCTCATTTGGAATCCTGTGTCCAGTTCTGGGCACCTCAATTCAAGAATGATGATGACAAGCTGGAGCGTGTCCAAAGGAGGGTGACCAAAATGGTGAAGAATCTGGAAGCCATGAAGCCCTCTGAGAAGCGGCTGAGGGAGCTGGGAATGTTTAGTCTGCAGAAGAGAAGGTTAAGAGGGGACATGACAGCCAGGTTTAAATATTTGAAGGGATGTCATGTTGAGGAGGGAGCAAGCTTGTTCTCTACCGCTCCAGAGACTAGGACAAGGAACAATGGATTCAAGCTGCAGGAAAGAAGATTCCACCTGAACCTCAAAAAGAACTTCCTGATGGTCAGAGCTGTCCGGCAGTGGAATCTGCTGCTGCTTCCTTGGAGTTTGGTTGAGTCTCTTTCTTTGGAGGTTTTTAAGCAGAGGCTGGATGACCATCTGTTGGGAATGCCTTGATGCGTGTTCCTGCATGGCAGAGGGTTGGACTAGATGGCCCCTGGGGTCTCTTCCAACTCTAGGATTCTATGATTCTATGAGATGACTTGAAGTCACAGAAACCCAGCTGAATTACAGAGTGCATGCCTTGCTTGGAAAAGAGAGAAAGGAGTTGTGTGTCCCTCTAAATGGGGTGGACTTCCGTTCCCAGCAGCCACAGCTAGTGTAGCCAGTGATACAAGGGATGTTGAGACTTGCATCCTAACAACAATGCTTGGAAAATCATGGTATAATAGAGCTGGGTGGAATCCCAAGGGCCATCTAGTCCCTCCCCCTTCCAACAAAAGAACACATCATTAAAATACCCCTGCGATGTAGGAATACAACTTCTCTTTAAAAAGCCCCAAAGGTGCTCAATTTCCTTTCCCAATGTAGAAGTTGTCTGGCATCTCCAGGTTTGTTTGTTTTTTTTTCCTGTAACAAAGAACCAGGTTAGCAGAAGGGTCATAGCTTGACCTCTAAGAAGACAACTTTCATCCTGTGTTCCTTGAGAAACCCCCACTTCCACCCAAATACTATAACTAACTAAATAAATAAATACAATGGGGATATTTTCCTCCCACAGAAGAAGTCTGCCCCCGCTTTATGAAGGTTTCTTTCACTCTGAAAGTTTCTAGCATTACAGTATCTGAAATTCTTGTTGAACCTTCAGAAATAGAGGTAAGGCCTCAGAAACAAAGTGCAAAAAGCCAGCTGACCCAAGGAAGAAGATCACATCCAATGGAGGAAACATATGAATTTCAACAGAGCAAAATGTAAGGTCCTGCACTTGGGCAGAAAAAATGGAATGCACAAATATAGGATGGGGCACGCTTGGCTGGATAGCAGTTCGTGTGAAAGGGATCTAGGAGTCTTGGTAGATCACAAGGTGAACATGAGTCAGCAGTGTGATGCAGCAGCCAAGAAAGCCAACGCGATTCTTGGTTGCATCAATAGGAGTATGGTGTCTAGATAAAGGGAGGTAATGGTGCCACTCTATTCTGCTTTGGTCAGACCTCGACCCTTTCTACAACTTGCCTGTTCTCAGTGCTGGAGCACAGGGATCATGCGAGCAGCCTCTTGTGAGAGGCTCTCACATCCCTGCTGCCTCGTCGCCGTAGCTGCTTGCTGGTTGTGTGAGCGCCTTGCCCATGCCCCGCCCCTTCATACTGCAGCACAGCCTGGGAGATGAAGGCTAGAGCTGAGGCAGGAAGCGCGACTGGCGCAGCTCAGGAGGTTGCACACGGCAGGTGAGTGCGCTCTGAGCCCCTGAGCATTGCGCAACCATGCTGCATTTTCGGCTTGAAGCCAAAAATAAGAAAATCCATTAGCAGATTGCGTCACGCTCTTAAGCGTCATGTAAATGTGAGTGCGTCATGCAGACCGCTCCTCACATTTACGAGATGCTTAAGGGGCCCTTTTGCTTGAGAAATGCCATGTGAAAAGGGCCCTCATCTGGAATCCTGTGTCCAATTCTGGGCACCTCAATTCAAGAAGGATGTCGACAAGCTGGAACGTGTCCAGAGGAGGGCAACCAAAATGGAAAAGGGCCTAGAAGCCATGAAGCCCTCTGAGAAGCGACTTAGGGAGCTAGAGATGTTTAGTCTGCAGAAAAGAAGGTTAAGAGGGGACAGGATAACCATGTTTAAATATTTGAAGGGATGCCATGAAGGAGAGGGCTTGTTTTCTGCTGCTCCACAGACTAGGACAAGGAGCAATGGATTCAAGCTGCAGGAAAGGAGATTCCACTTGAACCTCAGGAAGAACTTCCTGACAGTCAGGGCTGTCCGGCAGTGGAATCTGCTGCCTCGGAGTGTGGTGGAGTCTCCTTCTTTGGAGATTTTTAAGCAGAGGCTGGATGGCCATCTATGGGGAATGCTTTGATGGGTGTTCCTGCATAGCCGGGGGTTGGACTGGATGGCCCCTGGGGTCTCTTCCAACTCTATGATTGTGTGATTCTATATTCAGGGATAGCCATGTTGGCCATGCAGCAAAATCCAACAAGATCCAAAATCCACAAAACTCCGATACCTTTATTGGGCCAACTAAAAAGTACAAAACACATCATGAAAGTTTTCGAAGTTTCACTGGCTTCTTGATCAGGAAAAGGTGTTTAAAAAGTCACACAAGAGTTTTCTACCATCTGTGGTGGGCATGTGATAAGGCCAAAAAATTCTGGAATCAAATCCCTCTCATGCTTAAAAGAAAAAGAAAAAGGTTTTGAAAGTTAATATTTAGAAGGAACCAGGATTGTACTTGCTGGGACTGATTAAAGAGCCATTGGAGAAGGAACATGGCAAGATTCTGTGATACATGATGATGGGAGCAAGGCTGTTAGATGCTCAGAAGGTTCCAACAACAGAAGAAAACGCGTTGGTTAAGTCATTGGAGCTCCCCTCACTGCTTTCTTCATTGCTCTTTGGATTGGTAATTATGACCCAAACCCTACAAGTCCTCTATCCACAAGTTTCCTCCCTCTTATTCTTTGGTTAGCTCTTGTGTGAGTGTGTGAGCGTTTGATTCTTTAGCATGCCTGTGAAAGATCTTTTCAATAAAGCACATTTTAGATTATTTTGGAAGCTCCAGCTGGTTCTTTCCTATGGGACCCCATAAATATTGGTGGAAAGATCTCGTTAGGTCACCCCTCTCGCAGAACACCTATTCTTGAGCTAATTAATCTCCCACCTTCGAATGGAGATACTGGCATTGCACGTGGACCCCTGAGTTAGCCTCGTTTTGGGGCAACACTACCTGGAATAACTGTGTCCAGTTCTGGGCACCACAGTTCGGGTGGGATATTGACAAGCTGGAACATGAACAGAGGAGGGCAACCCAAATGTTTGAAGGCCTAGAAACCATGAAGTCCTAAGAGGAGCAGCAGCTGGGGATGTTTAGCCTAGAGAAGAGAAGGTTAAGAGAGGACATGAGGGCAATTTTTTCATTATTTGAAGGGATGTCATGTTGAAAAGGGGCTAGCTTGTTTTCTGCTGCTTCAGAGGTGAAGACATGGAGCAATGGCTTCATAGAATCATAGAATCATAGAAATGTAGAGTTGGAAGAGACCCCAGGGCCATCCAGTCCAACCCCCTGCCATGCAGGAACACCCTCAAAGCACTCCCGACAATGGCCATCCAGCCTCTGCTTAAAAACCTCCAAGGAAGGAGGAGACTCCACTACACTCCGAGGCAGCACATTCCACTGCTGGACAGCCCTGACCGTCAGGAAGTTCTTCCTGAGCTTCAGGTGGAATCTCCTTTCCTGCAGCTTGAATCCATGGCTCCTTGTCCTGGTCTTCCAACTACAGGAAAAAAGATTCCACCTAAACATTAGGAGGAACTTTGTGAGGATAAGAGCAGTCTAATAGTGGAACATCAGCCTCAGTGGAGTGTGGCGGGGTCTTCTCCTTTGGAGGTGTTTAAAGAGAGTCTGGATGGCCAATTGTCAAAGGGAATGCTTGGAGAATGTCTTCCCGCGTGGCAAAATGGGGTTGGACTGGATGGCCCTTGAGGTCTCTTCCAACTAGGATTCTAGGATTCAAAGCATCCATGAGTCGATTTGGCGGGTAGGACAGCTTTGCTCAGATGGCCACGCAGCACAGAGCTCAATCAACATTAAGACTGGCTGCCAACCATTTAGAGTGATGAAGTTGGCAGGTGCCCATGCCCTCCTCTTGGCTGCCCAAACCTGGTCATTCCAAGCTATCACCATTAATGATCAAGTAGAAGAAGCCATTTCTACTTTAGGAGGGGGAAAAAAAGGCAAGGAATATTTTAGTGCCTGAATTTGGCTCCTTCTCCTTACGCACATAACTGGCATCTCTCTAATGCTGAGCACATCCTACAATCCCTCCTCAAGAAAGGGCACTGAAAATTAATCTCAGCTGGAGTCCTTCTCTTTTTCCCTTCCTTTCAATTTTTTTTCTGCCATGAACATCATTTATCAGTTTAGTTTTTAGCATTAATCTGGCGGCTACAAATTCAAGCAGGAAGAAGAAACCGGCACCGGTGGCGAGTGGGACATTTTGAGCCAACAGAAATAATTTGAACACATTCAGGGAGACCTGAGATGAGGTCACGCCCCTTCCAAGAGATGTTATGATCAGAGATGTGGAGAGGGGCTTCCCCCTCTGCGTGAGAAAAAGAGAGAGAGGGAGATCTCTAATAGAAAAGGGGCTGACCCAGCTGACGGACAGAACATATGGCCCCCATTCTGGCCTTGGGGGTCACATCAATCCCACCGGTTTGCTCCTCCTCATCTCAAGGCAAAGGCAGGCGGGAGATTTCAAGATTAAAGAGGCTCTTCACCTCTGGAGCAAGTCCAATTTCTGTTCTACCCATAGAGACAAATTCTCTATCATTAAATCCAAGCTTCATGCACTTCTAGGCTGCATCCATAGAAGTATAGTGTGGAGATCAAGGGAAGTAATAGTAGCAATCTCTTCTGCTGTGGTCAGACCTCACCTGGAATGCCGTGACTGGTTTTGGGCACCACAGTTCAAAAAGGATATTTACTGGAACATGTCCAAAGGAGGGTAACCAAAATGGTAAAAGGTCTGGAAACCACGAAGTTCTATGAGGAGTGGCTTAGGGAGCTGGGTAGGTTTAGAACAGAAAAGAGAAGTTTGACATGGTAGCCATATCATGAAGGGATGTTATATGGAGAATGGAGCAAGGTTGTTTTCTCCTGCTCCAGGGGCTTGGGCCCGTTCCGCAGTAGCCTCCCATCCTGGCATGGGGACAGGAGAGGAGCTGGACCACGATGACACTTCTGCATGACATTGGCCATTTCCGCACTGGGTTGTCTATAGCGCTATGATTCCACTTTCAACGTCCTATGGATCCTGGGGTTTGCAGTTTCGGGAAGGGCCAGCCGGCCTCTCCCAAAACTGCAAACCCCAGGATTCCATAGGACGTTGAAAGTGGAATCATAGCGCTATAACAGCCTAGTGCGGAAATGGCCATTGTCACGGTCCTGCTCCTCTCTCATCCCCAGGTGGTGCAACTGCAGATTAAAACATTGATGGTTTTTCCCTGTCAAAGACCCGCAATGGTGCCACCACCCAGCACTTACCTGTCCAGCTTCCAGGGCAGGAAGCACAATGGCGGCGCTTCCTATCCCCATGTAGCCTGGGAAAGTACCCAATTGCACTGCAGAAGGAAGAGGCATGTCCATCACACTCCTTTCTGCAGGGAGCCAGCCTAGTGTGGAGGGGAGCACTCGCGTTGCGCTCCCTTCCTGGCAGAGGTGACTGCTGAGATTACCACTGGAGGACCGCACAAGAAGGTAGGGTGTGGAAAAGCCCCAGGATACAGGGCAATGGCTTCCAACTTCAGGAAAAGAGATTCCACCTAAGCATTAGGAAGAACTTCCTGATGGTAAGAGAATTTCGACAGTGGAATACCCTGCCTCAACGGACTGCGGCGAACATCCTTCTTTGGAGATTTTTGAATGCAAGCTGGATGTCTGGAGTGCTTTGAGTATTTCTGCCTGGCAGAATGGGGTTGGACTGACTAGCCCTTAGAGTCTATTCCAGCTCCATGGTTCCCTTCATGCAGCTAAGCAGGCTGTATGTCAGGAACTGAAATCACATCACAAATGTAACAGTGCCAACACACTATTTATTAGGAGTGTGATGCACTGCACAGGACTTCAGTGAGCGAACTGAAAGCAATTTGAAGAAATCAATCATTAGAAGCAAAAGATTCTCTCCCTCAGCAAGAGACCTTGAAAGGGATAACTTTGTTTATCTAACTGTCTCTGGTTCCCATCCTTGGTTACAAGCAAGCAGCTAATTAACTACTACTACATGTCCCATACCGAAATATGGAGGGGTACCCAACACTGTGTCTGTTGAAGTTCCATGAAGGTATATGTCTCCTTACAAGGGGGACAGGCTGTGATTCAGTTGGGATAAATGTAAGATATTACATTTGGATGGGGAAAATTATATGCAAAATTACAAAGATGGGAGACACCTGACCTTGTAGCACTATACGTGAAAAGCATCTAGGGCTCTGGGAACAGCATAGGATAAACATGAGTTAACAGTGTGATGCAGCATCTAAAAAGGCCAATACAGTTCTAGGCTGCATAAACAGAAATACAGTCTCAAAGTCAGGAGAGAAATTTTGTTTTGTTTTGGTCAAGCTTCACATGCGGTTCTCTGTCCAGTTTCAACCAGGACACTTCAAGAAGGACATTGAGAAGTTGGAATGTGTCCAGAGGAGAGACATCAAGATGGTAAAAGGTCTGGAAACCAAGTCCTGGGAGCAATGTCTTAGGGAGTTTCAGTATGTTTAGCATGTAGAAGAGAAGACTGGCCATTTCCGCACTAGCCAGTTATAGCGCGATGATTCCACTTGCAACATCCTCTGGAATCCTGGGGTTTGCAGTTTCGGGAGGGGCCGGCCGGCCCCTCCCGAAACTGCAAACCCCAGGATTCCAGAGGATGTTGCAAGTGGAATCATCGCGCTATAACTGGCTAGTGCAGAAATGGCCTGAGAGGTGACAAAATTAAATGCCACCATTAAATGCCTGAAGGAACGTTAGCTAGAAATTGTGAGATTATTTTCTGCTGCTCCCAAGAACAGAGCATGAACTAATCGATTCAAATTGCAAGAAAGGAGACTAAAATCTGCGGAGAACTTATTGACTGATAAGAACTGTTTGGTGATACTGGAGGGAAAATGAGAGTGAATTGATGACCACAGGGTCTTGAACCTGTATATTGCCATTCCTTTTAATGCTCAATTTTATTGTGAAAATGAGAAAGTCATTATGAAAATTTAATAAAATTATAGGTTGTTGCTGTTCCGGTGATATAGTATGTTTAAAAGAGATGATGGATTTATTGAGGATTTAATGAACAGTGTGTGGAGTTAAATAGGAATATTTTGTAACGACTAATAATGTTGATAGATAGTGTGATATAAAAGTCAGGAAATTTCAAATTTAATATAGTGAAGGAAAAATAATGAGCAACAAATTTAATAGTAACGTTGAGTAATGATTTTAAGTTGTCTAAGTGAGAGCTGTTTGCAAAAAGGGCAGGAACCACTTTCAATTAGTTATAATTTTTTTTCTTGCTTAGTTTAGCTTAGTTATCGGTCTTAGTTTAAACAGGTTTTGTTTTGTTTTAAATGGTTGTAGAGATTTGTGCAATTTTTTCTCGTTTTAC
The DNA here is from genome assembly GCA_948474755.1 of Ctenosaura bakeri. Classification (NCBI taxonomy): domain Eukaryota; kingdom Metazoa; phylum Chordata; class Lepidosauria; order Squamata; family Iguanidae; genus Ctenosaura; species Ctenosaura bakeri. The sequence goes on along the minus strand of CAOLHI010003639.1, from coordinate 58,543 downwards.
TCTTTATTGTTATATGAGTGTATATTGTTTAGAAAGTGTTTGTGCTTTTGTGTTTAAAAACTTTTTAAAACTCCTTAAAAAAACCCTGTTTGGTGGTGAAATGGATTCTCTTGCAAGAAGGTGGGAGACCTTCTTTTCAGGTCTTCAAATGGAGGTTGAATCTTGATTGTCTTTTGGGCATGTTTTAATTTTGGACTCCTGCATGTGGAGGTGGACCTCCTGTCTTGAGCAGTTCCTTCCAGCATTTATCACTCTATGAAGAATGCAATATTTTGAAAGGACCCGAAACGTAAGATGCAACAGTATTTAATGGTCTGTTGACCGTAATAAAATAAAATGAAAAATGCAACGGTGGCGCAGTGGTTAAATGCCAGTACTGCAAGCCACAAGGTTGTGAGTTCGATCCTGCCGGGCTCCAAGGTTGACTCAGCCTTCCATCCTTCCACAGGTTGGTAAAACGAGTACCCAGCTTGTTGGGGGCATGTATAGAAATGTTTCAAAATACATGCTATTTGTAAGTTGTTCGCCGCCTCGATCCATATGGAGAGGCGGGATACAAATAAATAATAAATAAAAATAAATAAATAAATAAAAAATATACTATCCAACTGTCTCAATGTGGTAGAGAGAGTCCCAATTAATTCTCTACTGTCCCATTTCTTACTCTGCTTTTAAAGTGTCCCAGTTTCTTCCTCCCACTTTCTCCCCTTGTCCTCAGTCTACTTCCGTCCCTGCAAACTGAGGTCATTTCCGCACTAGACTGTTATAGCGCTATTATTCCACTTGCAACATCCTATGGAACGCTGGGGCCCCTCCCTAAACTGCAAACCCCATAGGATGTTGCAAGTGGAATAATAGCGCTATAACAGTCTAGTGCAGAAATGGAGCACCTGAGTCCAAAAGTAAAAGTAAAAGTAACTTGCATCCATTTAAATCAGTGGAGGGATGAGGAGAGGGGGGGGCAGAATCTTGTCCTTCCCTGTCGGCTCAAGCAAAAGCAAACTCCTGCAGCTTTTCCTAGCTTTTGTGCGATTCCTCACTAGTAACTTTTGCCACCTTGACCACAGTCTGATGGACAGCCATGTTCCAATTTTCGTCTGCGAAGGGCTGGAGGCTATGTAGCAATTAGTATTTCACAGATGACAGCTAATGATCCTTCCCATTTGAAGGCTGCCAAAATATTACCATCAAGAACCTACTGCAAGCCCAAAGCATTTGAATTCGAACGAAGACGGCTGCCATGCAATTCAGCATCACGGCAACCATCTGTCTTCAGCAAACACTTTCCACGCCAATTGCAATGTTGAGAAACTCACACATTTCTTCTTAAACAGGACAGAACGAAACTGAAACAGGACAGAAGGTGGAAAGGGGACATTTGGGAGGATTTCCTGGTAGCAAGAGCTGTTTGATGGTGGAAGAGACTCCTTCCGTTCATTGACGGTCCTTCATTTCATGTTTTAACACACCGATTGTGGGCCTCGGAAAAGGCCAGTGTCTTTTAGATGGTTAACTACAGCAACACCATGCTTATACAGGTAGGCAAGCATAAATTCTATCATAGAATCATAGAATCAGAGAGTTGGAAGAGACCCCAGGGGCCATCCAGTCCAACCCCCTGCCATGCAGGAACACCCTCAAAGCATTCCCAAGAGATGGCCATCTAGCCTCTGCTTCAAAACCTCCAAAGGAGGAAGAGATTCCACCACCCTCCATGGAGGCAGCATATTCCACTGCCGGACAGCCCTGACCGTCAGGAAGTTCTTCCTGAGGTTCAGGTGGAATCTCCTTTCCTGCAGCTTGAATCCATTGCTCCTTGTCCTGGTCTCTGGAGCAGCAGAAAACAAGTCCTCTCCTTCCTCTACATGGCATCCCTTCAGATATTTAAACATGGCTCTCATGTCCCCTCTTAACCTTCTCTTCTGCAGACTAAACATCCCCAGTTTTCTAAGTCTGTCCTCATAGGGCTTCATGGCTTCCAGGCCCCTCACCATTTTGGTCGCCCTCCTCTGGACTTGCTCCCGCTTGACCATGTCCTCCTCGAACTGGGGTGCCTGGACTGGACACAGGATTCAAGATGAGGTCTAACCAAAGGAGAGCAGATGGTGCCCCTGGACTTCTCTCTCTCTCTGGCCCATCTCCTTCCTTGGGTGTGGGGGGCACTGAGAAAGGGTTTGTGGTGCTGAGAAATGGGGCCGTGAGTCATCTTGCAGCAGCTGGTAGAGGAGGAGGAAGAACAGAGACAGGTTTTTATACGGCTGTGCAGCCTGATCTGAGCTGCTGAGAGGGAAGATTCCCCCAGAAAAGAAACGCTGAGGTGGAGAGGCAAGATTTGGAGAAACTTGCAAATAATGAAATCCATGGATGACAGACCTGCAAATGTGGAGGGCTGCCTGTACTACGGCATGATGGTGGCATTAACGGATGCGTCTTTATGCCTGGGGATCTTGTTCCTTCTGGGCTGCTGTTCCAAGTCTTAGCGGTAGTTGTTTGTCTTTAAAAGCATCCCACAGAATGCACTCATGGGTGTGCGTGCACACGTACGGGTGAGAAAACAATCAACGCACAGCCCCCCTGGAGTTTTGGAGGGTGATGAACAGACAGACCGTGCCAAAGCAGTGGCGTAAACATGTGGCTTTGCCACGCTGCTTTAATTTTAAGGGGCTTCCAAGAATCATGCAACCTTCTCACCCTCCTGCTCAAAGTTCTTTATATTTTCTCATTTCCCTGAACAAAATCTCTCCCTAATACGCAATTATGTGCGCGCGCACGCACATACACACATTCCACCACAGGCCGCTGCCTCCATCCTTTTGCTCTGGAGGGAAGCAACGGCGGAGGGGGAGGGAAGGTAATTACAGAACACATCTTTGGTAATTGTTTAGTTCTATTTTGGAGGTTTCCTGGTTTTCGCCCCAGCAAATGTTAATCTGTGACACCATTTATCATGTTGGGAGTCGGGGGCTTATGCATCCTCGTTCTTTTTTAATCATCGCCTTGGCCTTTTCTCAGCCATGAGAACTCGGCTAATGAGGCCGGTTCAGGAGGGAATAAAGCCCCCAACAGCCCCCCCCCCAAATAATGGGTCTGGTTAATTGAAATGGAACTGGGTGACTCCAGGAGGAATCGCTTACATCTTTCTGTCTCTGCCACTCCTTAGACTTTTTTTTGAGCTTAGAGCTGCCAAAGGGGAAAAAAAAAAGAATTAAATGTGGCTTTCTATCTGCCCACCCGTGAGTGCAATCAATTAATGTTCAGAGACTCTTGCTGGCTCACGCCTCCAAAATCCCTGTTGCAATTAGTCTTCTGGCATGGCAGAAATTGTCCCTGGGCACTCAGTTGCTAGCCCAGGGCAAAAGTTCCCTCTTTCTGTTTCCAGGCAAGACTTGGTGCTCATGGACACTTTCTGCATGACGAAGGAGATCCCTTCCAAATGAAGGGGACCCTCTCTGGCTTTGACCTCCCTTGGGAGAGGGGCAGGAGGAGAAGTCACTGCATAACAGACTAGCTGGTTTCCTCCTCCGAGGTACTTATGTTTTAAAGCCACAGTCCTGAAACTCACAGAAAAAGGCAAGACTTTGAGCATACGGAGAGAAGGATATTCATCTGCTATTCACTTCTTCACCAAGAAGAGAGGGAAAAATTCTGCAAGGCTGCGGAAAAATCCTTTGCACTTCCATAAATACCCCTCTGTGCAGAATTACCCATTTTTTTCTGCACAGAAATTCATTCTTTGCACATAAACAAAATGCAAGTACTACTGTGCAAATAGCATGTTTGCTGCCCAGAAAAATCAAATGTACTTCTAAATAGAAAAAAAAAAGGGAATTTCTGTCCAGATAGGGTATTTTCTATGTAAAAAGATGTGTTTTCTGAATAGGAAAAAAATGACATTTATCTTTCCACAGAGGTATATTTTCTGAAATGTGAATAGAAACCAGGAAGGGCAAGGAAATTGTGTTCTTGTCGAAATAGGAGAACACTGGAGAAATTATTTGTTCTTGCCGGAGAGAATGAAGAATGTGGATGCTTACAACCCAGGTGCTTTTCCTTCTCAACACAGGCCTGCTCTTAATACATTTGAGATTGACACAAGCGCTGTTGCAAGAAAAGGAATGAGTTGCAGGAGAGCTTGGAAAATGAGCAAAGATTGAAACAGACCTCTCCCGCGCTCAATACAAGGGTCACTTCCTGCTTTAATAAAAGCACCAACGGAGGCCTTTCCAGACTACACCATTATTGCACTATGATTCCTCTTTAACTGCCATGCCTACACCATTCTCTCCACCTTTCCCAATTTGGTAGGGACAGTGCTGGTTGATCGGCTGTTCTCCTACTTTTTCAGCTGCTTTTAAAAGGTCTCACTTTCTCTTTCCTTGGCCATTTCCGCACGACACTCTTATAGCACGATGATTCCACTTTCAACCTCCTATGGAATCCTGGGGTTTGCAGTTCCGGGAGGGGCCGGCCGGCCCCTCCCGGAACTGCAAACCCCAGGATTGCATAGGAGGTTGAAAGTGGAATCATCGTGCTATAAGAGTGTCGTGCAGAAATGTTCCTTCTTCCACTTTGCTGCAACCACTGCAAACTAAGCCATTTCCACACTACACTGTTATAGTGCCATTATTCCACTTTCAACCTCCTGTGGAATCCTGGGGTGTGCAACTTAGGGAGGAGCCTTTGGAATTCTGAGCCAGAGAGCTCTTTGGCCTCAGTCCAAATCCCAGAACTCCACAGGTGGTTGAAAGTGGAATAAGAGCACTATAACAGTGAAGTGCAGCAAGGTGCCAAAGTACTTTACACTCAGTTAACTTATGGGGACAGAAGTAAGGAGGAGGTGGTGGAATCTTGCCCTTCCCTGGAGGCTTGGGCAAAAGCAAACTACTGCAGCCTCTCCTAGTTTGTGTGTTCTCCCTAATAATAACTTTTGCCATCTTGACCACATGCTGATGTTGCTCAGCCACATAGGTCTCTGCTTTCATTGGTGGAGATTTTGCACGGCAGAGGGTTGGACTAAATAGGTGTTTCAATCCTTTTCAGACTCTGTAATTTTGTGATTTCCCTGCTGTACCCCAGTTTTCATCTGCCAAATGTTGGATGGTGTGCAATTAGAGCACTGATGATTCCTCTTTCCTTGCCATGACTTCCGTCCAGTGGAAGCCTGGGATCTGTAGTCTGCTGAAGCACTGTAGCTCTCTGGCTGAGAATTCTAAACAGCCTTCCATAAACTGCAAACCCCAGGATTCCAGAGGAGGTTGAAAGTGAAATCATCGCGCTATAAGAGTGTCGTGCAGAAATGTTCCTTCTTCCACTTTGCTGCAACCGCTGCAAACTAAGCTATTTCCACACTACACTGTTAAAGCGCTATTATTCCACTTCCATAGGATAACATTCCATAGGATGTTGAAAGTGGAATCATAGCGCTATAACAGTCTAATGCAGAAATGTCTTCTGAGTTTACTGGATGATCTTGGGGTTGGTTGTCTCTCTCAGCATTGTGGCTCATGCGAAAAGTTAACTTGCTATTTTATGTGTGTGTAGATAGATAGATAGATAGATAGATAGATAGATAGAGTCTGTTTAAATTCCATGTATATATACATATATGTATATGTATATAAATATATATTACATATTTATTTATTTATTTATTTATTTATTTATTTATTTGTATCCCGCCTCTCCATATGGATCGAGGCGGTGAACAACTTACAACTAGCATGTATTTCGAAACATTTTCTATACTTGCCCCCAACAAGCTGGGTACTCATTTTACCGACCTGCGGAAGGAAGGAAGGCTGAGTCAACCTTGGAGCCCGGCAGGATCGAACTCACAACCTTGTGGCTGCAATACTGGCATTTAACCACTGCACCACCAGTGGTTATAATATATATATATTTCTTCCAAAATGTTTACATTGGTTATACTTGCATGCTGCTTTCAGATTCCAGGGTATAGGGTAGGACACAGATATTTTAATAATGAATGAATGAATGAATGAATGAATGAGAGATAATGAGAGGATCCTATGAACACGGCTTTTAAGAAGAAAAAGAGTGAAAATGGAGTGGGGGGAGGAGATTAAGATAAAACCACCACAATTGTGAATATTGATGGTGCTAGAGAGCAGTGTGGAGCCTCCATGGTTTCAGCGTTCCTAGACTATGAGTTTGGAGACCAGAGTTTGAATCCCTGTTCAGCCATGGTGGGCAAGGCACACTCTCTCAGCCTCAGAGAATGGCAAAGGCAGAAGCCAAACCCCTCTGAACAGATTCTGCCATGAAAACCCCAGGATAGGGGTTTGCCTTAGGGTAGCCATAAATCAGAAACAACCTGAAGAGACACAACAAAAAAAAGGCAATTTCCGCACTAGACTGTTATAGTGCTATCATTCCACTTTCAACATCGTATGCAATCCTGGGGTTTGCAGTTTAGGGAGGGGCCTCAAAGTCCTCTTCTCAAAGGCCCCTCTCTGAACTGCAAAGCCCAGGATTCCATAGGAGGTTGAAAGTGGAATGATAGCTCTATAACAGTCCAGTGCAGAAATGGCCAGAGAGCAGGGCTGGTAGGAACGAGACTAGAAATCAGGCTTTGAACAGGAGAGGGCGCCATTGCACCTGTGACCATATGGAAGCAGCCGGTCCTTTTAATAACAAACCTTCCTTCCACCTCCACCCCATGAGAGTTGCATGGATGGGTGAAAGTCTTCTATTTTTAAAGATTCGTCTGCATTGCTTTGAGTGAAGATGAAAAGGTTTTGCAATTCGGGGTGGACAAAGTGTTGCCCTGCGGTTGTTGCTTTATGGTTGTTGCAATCAAATTGATGCTGACTTGCGGCAACCCTATGAATGAGTGGTCTCCCGGGGACCCTCTTTATGAACGGCCCTGCTCAGGTTTTGCAAACTCAAGGTGGCCACTGGGACTTCCTTGGTGGAATCTGTCTGCCTGTCATGCAGTCTTCTTTTGCTCTCCCATGGCCTTCCACTTTAACAAAACATGGCCCATTTCTGCACTAGACTGCTATAGCGCTATGTTTCCACTTTCACCCTCCTATGGAATCCTGGGGTTTGCAGTTTTGGGAGGGGCCGGCCGGCCTCTCCCGAAATTACAAACCCCAGGATTCCATAGGAGGGTGAAAGTGGAAACATAGCGCTATAGCCGTCTAGTGCAGAAATGGGCATGGCCATCTTTCCCAGTGAGTGCTGTCATCTCATGATATTGTTGTTGAAGATGATGACGATGTTCATATTTTTATTATTATATCCCATCTTTCTGTTATAAACCCCAGGACAGGGTTTTTCCAGTGGAATAATAATTCTGATATTAAATATGATTCCGTGTGCTTGAGAGGTCACCCAGATGGGCACGTAGGCAGCAACGGTCGAACGATTGAAAACCAGGTCAGGCCAGTACAATCCCCAGTCACGTAGCCCCAGGAGACCTCAAGCTGGGCAAACCCACAATAAACAAAGGGTCCAGAGCCCCAGGGAGCCGACTTGAGAGGATTAGCGTGTCTGCCCCAAGATGAGCAAATATTCCATCAGGCAAGGACCATTTACATGAAGTCACACCACAAACTAACACAGCCGAAGATCCTGAAACTTTGGCAACACCTTGCAATCCCATCACACAAAGGAAATTACATGGTGGAGCTTCGTGCCCACTGCAACACCCCTTGTTCTCCCCGGGAAAGGATTAGCCCTCCAGGTACTTTTTACCTGACAAATAGTCCCAGTTTTGAGCAGTTCTTCGGATCGCTCCTGGTCTTCCCAGCAGACTGTCGCTCCGTCCGTTGAGTAATCCTCTCAGCCCTCTTTGTGCTGAGTCTCATCTCTCCACTGTCTTCCTGGACCACAGACTTCAGGACAAGGTGCAGTATTACCCCAGCTACACCCCTTCAATACTCCCCTGTCCAATTTCCTCTCTTTTGCTTCTTACTAGGTCTTGAGTGAGTGGATGCGCAACTGCATTGGTGCATGAGACTTTCATTCAATAAAATCACTTATTGGACATTCTTTTTTGGTTTTTGGCTTGGCCTGACCCTGCAAAAACTGGGTAAAAAGACCCCGCTAGGTTACCCTGCCTCTCGCATAGCTATTGCTCGTGCTCCAGCTAGTTTCCATTCCCCATCACGTGGAGCACATTGAGGCGTCCCCCAAGGGACCCCAGAAATCAGGGTAACAAATGGAACCAATTGCCTAGAGAAGTGGTCAGGTCTCCTTCCAAAAGAGGCCGGACAGCTACCTGCTGGGGAGGATTTAATGAGAGACTGGGCATTGAGCAGTTCTTTGGATCACTGCCGGTCGTCCCAGCAGAACGTTTGTCCGTCCGTTGAGTGATCCCCTCAGCCCTCTCCGTGCTGAGCCCCACTTCTCCGCTGTCTTCTCGGGCCCAGAACTTCAGGAAAAGATGCAGTGTTACCCCAGCTGTACCCCTCCAATACTCCTCTGTCCAGTTTCCTCTCTTTTGCTTCTTAATAGCTCTTGGGTGCATGTGTGAGTGGTTGCGTTGCTGCGTGAGATTTTCATTCAATAAAATCATTTATTGGACATTTTGGTTTGGTTTTAGGCTTGGCCTGACCCCGTAAAATCTGGGTAAAAGACCCTGCTAGGTTTCCCTGCCTCTCGCATTGCTATTGCTCGTGTTCTGGCTAGTTATTTTCCATTCCCCATCACATGGAGCACATTGAGGTGTCTCCCAAGGGACCCCAGAAATTAGGGTAACATTTCTCTTAAAATTGGGATTCAAAGTGGCTGACAATTTAAAAAAGGAATGGTGCAGCTAAAAACATGAATCTTAAAGTGTAATTAAACTATTCGCAAGACTGAAACAACATACCACAGCCTCAATTTAGTCATGTTGGCTTTTAGGGAGAGTTCAGTCTTTGAGCCTTTCCGCACTACACTGTTACAGCGCGATTATTCCACTTTCAACATCCTGTGGAATTCTGGGGTTTGTAGTTTAGTTTACTGAGGCCAAAGAGCTCTCCAGCTAAGAATTCTAAGTACCCTTCCCTAAACTGCAAACCCCAGAATTCCACAGGATGTTGAAAGTGGAATAATAGCACTATACCAGTGTAGTGCAGAAAGGCTTTTTGTTTCACTCTAGTTAGGGATGAAATTCTTTTCTGATTTTGTTCTTAAAGGAAACAGGCCCCTCCCGAAACTTCAAACCCCAGGATTCCATAGGATGTTGAAAGTGGAATAATCGTGCTGTAAGAGTGTAGTGCAGAAATGGCCAGAAAGAAAAGACAGGCAGACACAAAGGCGCAGAACTTATTTCTCTCTTCTCTCTCAATTTGAATACCTTTGATGAGCAACTTTAAATAAATATTTGATGAACTTGGGGTCTTAAGTCTTGGATTGAGCCTTGGTGATCTGCAGCAACACAAGATATTTAAAGGGGTTGCGTGGTAAAGAAAAGGTTAAGAGCCGCTGCTCTAGTTCACCCACGATGAAGGATCACCAATTTCTGCCCTTCTCCCCTGAGCCTGGGCTTATCTTGTATGTGTTTAAGCATTAAACAGAATTGTCACAGGCTGCACTTTGTGATTTCCATGGCCCTCCATTAGGATCCATGTAGAAAAATACACCTGCCAGCTGCGAATAGCACTTAATGTATCCCCAAAAGCTTCTGCAGCAAGAAATTCTTAGTTTTTAGAATGGTGCCAAAAATTCATTGTTCTCTCTCATTCTCTCTTTCTCAATTTCTGTCTTTCTCTGTCTATGCAATATCCTAACACAGTTGCCCTTCTGGAAGTTAACTCACTGATCTTCTAAATAAGGAAATAATCACTTTTGGACACTCAGGTTCAAGAAAAGAAAAGGACGTGGCATGATCATCCTAATAGGCCTTGGAATGGCCACTTTTTGGTGCTGTGCAAAGATGCCTCCGATATGCACAGATGTACCCTGTGCATCCATGTTATTCTCTCTTTCCCTCCTTCCTTGAAGGGAGAATTTCTGACAGCCTTATCACACTGCATTGTTATGCCACTTTTATTCCACTGTAACTGCCATGGCAACATTCCATGCAATTCTGGAGCTTGTAGCGTGGTGAGGCCCAAGCGCTCTCTGGCTGAGAATGTGATGTAAGCCTCCTAAAACACCAAAAAACTATGTCCTGAGGATCCTAATTATTTTATATCAAACACAGTGAGCCATAGAGATATACTGGACGGACATGTAGGCAGTTGAGCTATGGAAATAGATCAAAAGAGTAGCTGGTTTTCTGTCACACATCCTGGGTAATCTTGCAAATGGCTCACAGGCCATTGGAATGGAGTTTCAGCAGCAATCAGGAGACAATAACTCTCTGGGAACAAATAAACAATAGAATCATAGAATCATAGAAATCTAGAGTTGGAAGAGACCCCAGGGGCCATCCAGTCTAACCCCCTGCCATGCAGGAACACCCTCAAAGCAATCCCAACAGATGGCCATCAAGCCTCTGCTTAAAAGCCTCCAAGGAAGGAGGAGACTCCACTACACTCCATGGAGGCAGCAGCAGATTCCACTGCCGGACAGCCCTGACCGTCATGAAGTTCTTCCTGAGCTTCAGGTGGAATCTCCTTTCCTGCAGCTTGAGTCCATTGCTCCTTGTCCTGGTCTCTGGAGCAGCAGAAAACAAGCCCTCTCCTTCCTCTACATGGCATCCCTTCAAAATGCAAACAGCCTGGAATGTGACACCTTGAGGCACGCATCCCCGGATGAGATACTCATCTTGCAGGAAACTACAAGGATGCTTGGCTGTATTTTCTTTGAACTACAAAGCTGAAATCCATCTTCATAAAACTGCAGCCATCTGTTCCCCAGGACATGGGTCAGCTCTATAACTAGGTCCATTTTCTCATTCTTTTTTTGGAGTTTGGAGTTAAGAATTCTCTCATATCTGCAAAACCATGAAGCTGGTAAGCTCCCCTCAGCCTCTAAAGGTGTGGTTGAGATCATTTTCTCCCAGCTGAAGACTTCTGGATTGGTACAGTTTTAAATCAAACCCTTATCTCTCTCTCTTTCTCTTAATTTTCACCTCTTTCTAACTTTCTATAGTCTTGTATGCTTGTTGGAGTGAGTGCAGCTGAGTGATTGTGTGGATTTTAACATTTATGCTAATAAAATACTTAAATTTGAACAGTTTTTGTGATTTCTGACTGGGCCTGACCCCGTAAACATTGGATTAAAGATCCTAATTACCTAATGCCCTCTTTGCATGGCTAAAGAAGTGCTCAGAGCTAATTTTCCCCACAAGAGACGATTTTGACAGCTTTTGGGAATCCTCTTAAGGGAGCCCCAAGCAAGCAGGGTAACAGTGAAATGCCTTTCCCTAAAACGCAAATCCCAGGATTCCATGCAATGTTACTATGGCAGTTAAAGTGGAATAATAGCACTATAACAGTGTAGTGTGATAAGGTCCTGACTGTGGTACTATGGGCACTACTGCAATCCGTCTCTGCTTTATTTTTTGTTGTATAGTCAGCCTTCCACATTTGCAGGTTTCATTTCTGTGGATTTGATTATTCACGGATTATTTGTTGTCCATTCTGCTGCCTCCCTCTGCCATTTTTAATATTGCCTGCAAGCCTCGTGGGACTGAGAACATTTCTGCACGACACTCTTACGGCGCGATGATTCCACTTTCAACCTCCTATGGAATCCTGGGGTTTGCAGTTTCAGGACAGGCCGGCCGGCCCCTCCCAAAACTGCAAATCCCAGGATTCCATAGGAGGTTGAAAGTGGAATCATCGCGCCGTAAGAGTGTCGTGCGGAAAAGCTGTGAAAAACTACACATGAGACTTCCAAGTCCCTCTTAAAAATGGTGTGGGGCAGCAGCAGAGCTGGCCGAAAGCCCCACCAGCCCCACTTCCACCTTGGGAATGAACCCTGAGGTCTCAAAGGAATCGACGGTGGGTTGAATATGGTGATCATACTTTTGTATATGTGTGTTAAATATCATTCGGGAGGACCTAGAGTTATTCATGGTTTTTCCACTTTCACGGGGGTCCTGTGCCCCTAACCCTACCGAGTGGGGAGGGATGACTATAGTTCCTATTGCTGTCAAATCGATTTCGACTTACAGAGACCATTTCACCTCCTAGAGTCTTCAGTGTCCTGCTCAGGTCTTGCAACCTCAAGCAGCAGCCGTGGCTTTCCTGAGGAACTCAACCCCCCTGTAATGCGGTCTCCCACTTTTCCCACTGCCTTTATTCAGCCTTATTCATCATCTTTTCCAGTGAATTGCACTGTGCAAAGTACAACAGCCTCAATTTAGTCATCTTGGCTTCTAGGGAGCTTCATTTGCTCTGGGACCCATTCGTTTGTCTTTTTAGCAATCCAGGGTAATTGCAGGCCTTTCCTCCAGCACCACGTTGCAAAGGAGTTGATTTCTCCCCCTCCCCAATCTGCCGTTTTTACTATTTATTTTTCACAACTATATGCAGACATCTTTATACCTATAGACCTATGGAAAGCACACGTGCAGAGGCCTGTTTTCTATTTTTCTGATGGATTTTTCTAGCCGCAGGAGGCAAATTTGCATAGAAAATGCACCCACTTCATTGGCTGTCACCTGCTTTCGTCCGTGCTCTCTTCTTCCAACGTTGCTTACTTCAGTTCAAAATCCTTGGATGCTCATTGTTATATTTTATATGATATTATAAAGTACGGTACATCTTTCCATCCATTGCACACACGTGTTTCGTTTAGGGTGACACTGCCTTATGAATATTGCTCTTTGAATGCGTCCCTGGTTGTTTCTTTTTTACGGAGGCTACGAATAATAATAGTTTGTCACGAAAGAGCTAAAATACCATAAGGAGACAGATTTCTTTGTTTCACAAAGGTTAAGATGTTGCGGGAGGGCAGATGATTTTGTGGGAATACACAATACTTGTTCATGCAAGCGTGACTCACAGGAGCTGCATCAAAAGCAAATGACATTGCTCTGAATGTTCAGAAGCCAAAATTTATGAGGCCACGGTTTTTGACCCCAATTCTCTCTTTCTCTCTATAGTGCGTGCGCTTTGTGTGTGTTTGTAATAACTGTGAGCTCAAAGGATGTTCCTACCTGGCCTTTGTCTCAGGAGGAGAGATGGAATTAGAAAGCAAGGAAGTAATAGATGAGATTTTCTTCACAATTATGTTCCATTCTTCAACCTTGGTCTTCGTTTGATTGAAATCAGGGTGGAGGGGAGAGAGACAACCGAGCCTTATAGAGTGTAACTTACTGTAAATAGCTTTCGCTCCCACATAGGGAGAAAGGCAGTATATTAGTTAATTAACTTTACATGCATAGACAGTGAGGTGGGGGTTGCACAATGCTGCCTCATTAGTGAATTATAGCATTACACGACAGAATGCACAATAAAATTTACGTGCACCTCTCCACCTGCAATGTGCAACAATTTGCAGTGCACGTGTACAACCATGTCCAGCGATGCACAATGCAAATTGAGGTAAAATGGCACCTCGTGCACAACTCTGCTTCAGCAACCTTGGAATTGATATGCCCATTGGAAAAAAAAGCCCAAGGGCTTTTATAGGGGAAGAAGGCAAGACAAGGGTCATTTCCACACTAGACTGTTATAGCGTGATTATTCTGCTTTCAACATCCTATGGAATCCTGGGGCTTGCAGTTTAGGGAGGGGCTGGCTGGCCTCTCCCTAAACTGCAAACCCCAGGATTCCATAGGATGTTGAAAGCGGACTAATCGCACTATAACAGTCCAGTGCAGAAATGGCCAAGATTCTAGCATCAGGCAGAAAGAAAGAAACCATCCCATCTGGCTGTCTTGACTACACTCTGATGTTACCTGGCTATACCTGTCCCATTTTCCGCACTAGACTGTTATAGCGCTATTATTCCACTTGCAACATCCTATGGAATCCTGAGGTTTGCAGTTTCGGAGGGGGGGGATTCCATAGGATGTTGAAAGTGGAATCATAGCGCTATAACAGTCTAGTGCAGAAATGGCCTTAGACTAAATAGCTGTTTAGATCCTTTTCGGACTGTATAGTTCTGTAATCTCTCTCCTCCAATTTTTGCTATCCAGATTTGATTTCTAGAAGTGCTTTTTACCAATGGAGGCATCAGCCTTGCTGGATGGCTACAGAGTTAATAGCATAATGTCACAGTGGGTCAAACCCAATACTTTAAACCGGTTTCATACTTCCACCCTTTTACAGGTGAAAACTGGGATGCATGCGGTCAAGCAAATCAGAGCGTGGTCAAAGTGGCAAAAGTAATTAAGGAAAGAAGTATGCATAAGCTAGGAGAGGCTGTGGCAGTTTGCTTTTGCCTGAGCCGACTGGGAAGGACAAGATTCTGCCCCTTCTTCTCCTGTTCCTGCCCCCACTTAGTTAATTGAGTGCAAACAACATTTGCATTTTGAGCTCAGTTTGCAGCAATCAAAATAAGCTGAAAACAAAGGGGGACGAGCAGGGAGCACCTTAGGTTTGCCATAAATCAGAAATAATTTGAAAGTACACAACGACAACGAGATATGCACTTTAATTCCCTAGTGATATAGGTAGAGTTGACACAGCAGGATTTTTTGAGGTCTTGGGACTTCAGAGCCAAACCCTGAGGCCAAGAGATGGTGCCTAGTGATGTCAGAGGAGGCTGGCCCCAGTGATGTCACAAGGGTGATGTCGCAGGTGGCAATCCCCTGATGACGTCATTAAGCATGAGGCATTAAGCACCAGCTGCACTTAGATTGTGCCATCTATGATAGCGACAGCAAAAATAGCAAATGAGAAAGAAATACACACTTGCTCATTTTCCAAGGCAGCCCTCTCACCCTGAGATTCCTCTCATGCCTTCAGGACCAGAGAAGGATTGTATATCCTAATTGTATGCCAACACCCAGACTTGCAGTGGTATGTTTTGTAGTTTAGGCCCTCAGCATGACAACACCTTTCACAACACCCATCAAAAGAGTCCAAAAAATGCAAGCTGCTGCATCGATTTACATTTTTTTAAAAGAACCCCAGCAGTTTTAATTTCTTCCAAGGGCGGGTCTTTTATAAAGCTAATGGATCTTGCTTACTCAAGATTGAACCATTCCCAAATACTTTGGATTGCAACAAGGATAGCGTGATTGTTAGGAAAATCATTTTGCAATCAACTGTGAGGACAGCAGCTAAACTTAGAGGAGGGAACGGGGGGTGGGATCAGGTCATGAATGCTGTCATAGTCCCCATTCATCACATTCTCTTGGGACTTTGATCCCATGTGTCTGAGTTTAACTCCCAGCCTGTGCTTATCTGCCAGCAAGGGAAGGAAAGTGACAGCACTTGCCAAGGAGGTGGAGGAGGTAGCAGGGAAAGTCCAGAGTTATCGATCTAGTAGGAGTGGTGCGCCAAAAGCCAAAGTCCAAGAAGTCAAGAATGCCAAAGATCTCAAGAAGCAGAGCGGGACTGCAAGGGTCGTGGGAGCTTGAACAGCAATTTGCCACAAGGAAAAGGCAAGCCACACCAACAGACTTATTGCAGCCAGTCAGAACTAGGTGGGCTGCGGTTGCCCAGAGGACCTTCTCTTCTATCGCTCCCAAGCTATGGAATGGCCTGCCGGAGGAGACCCGACATATTACCAGTCTTGACGGCTTTAAAAAAGCCGTCAAGACTGATCTCTTCCGACAGGCCTTCCCAGACTAGCATTTCCATAGCTTTGCTAATAGTAATTGATGGATTGTTAATTGCTGTGTATTTTAAGGGGTTGGTTTAGGTGGGTTGGTGGGTGGGGAGGATTGGGTATGTTTTTAATATCTTTTAATGTATAATGTATTTCATGTTGTTCGCCGCCTCGATCCATGTGGAGAGGCGGGATACAAATAAATATTATTATTATTATTATTATTATTATTATTAATTTTATAGCAGGGAGGACCGGTGCTCTTAATCAGCGTCCTATCTTCTCAACCTCTGCAAAACAGCTTCCTTTTGAGCCGCCCTCTTTTGCCTTCTCTGTGACTGAGAGCTGGGGGGCAAAGGTGAGTCTAATTCCCCAAAATTATCACTGACCCCTTCTCCTTCCCACACCAGCTGTAAAATCTCGGTTTTAGCTTGTCTCACAGAGGGTGGAGGCACCAGCAAGACAGACTGCTCTGTCACAGGTCTCTGTTTCTGGTGAGATAAATTCGGCGTCTGAGTCGTCATCTATCACACCGTGTGCCCCGGATCTGCTCCCTCGCTGCCAACAAACCACATGATCCCACAGACAACTTCATAGGTAAAAAGAGAGGTCAGTATGGGGTCCTGCTTCCCATTTCAAGAAGCAGGTGGGCATCAGGTACAACTGGAGGAATGGAGGAAATGTGGTCTTAAGATATTAAGGTCATTTCCGCACTGGACTGTTATAGCGCGATGATTCCACTTGCAACATCCTCTGGAATCCTGGGGTTTGTAGTTTCGGGAGGGGCCGGCCGGGCTTCCACTTCTAAAACTTTTTCAGAATGGCAACCGTCCTTCCTTGGATTGCAAATCCCAGCATCCAGCCGGCCGCTCCCAAAACTGCAAACCCCAGGATTCCAGAGGATGTTGAAAGTGGAGTCATCAGGCTATAACAGCCTAGTGCGGAAATGGCCTAACTTGACTTAAGGAAATACATATGTATGAATAATAGGTGGTATCTAACCCCAGACAAGCTGCCAAAAATGTCTAAGAATGTTTCAAACCATTGCTAGGAGCGCCAAGACAAGGAGGGCATTCGTAAAAAAAAAGGTGGTTATCGGTCTAATATTTATGTGTTAATGCAAAACTTTTTTAAAACTGGATTTTGTAATGTCTCCAGGCTAAGGATGTGGACTGTAAATAAGGTCTCCTCCTTTGCTATATGATCACAGCTGCAAGAGTACAGTATTATTCGGGCAAACATGGAAACAGATTGAAGCACCGGAGGCAGAAGATCGTCAATGATGCTGAACTATCCCAAACGGCCAAACTAGGGTGGGTTTTACAGAATATGCCAGCTGAAGAATTTTGGAAAGTTTGGGGACTGTTTACAGACTGTTTTTTTTAATTTATTATTATTATTATTATTATTATTGATAAAACAACAAAAACTATACATACATCATGTCACTATCTTACCACATCATCATATCTTTTCCACATCCAAACAAGAAAACTCCCCCTATGGCAGCGGTTCTCAACCTGTGGGTCGCGACCCCGTTGGGGGTCGAACAACCCTTTCACAGGGGTCGCCTAAGACCATCAGAAAATACGTATTTCCCATGGTCTTAGGGTCCATTCCCTCCTCGGTGGTGGTGCGCAGGCGCGAGCCACACGCTCGCGTCCTCCTGCCCCCTGTTCAGGAGGGACTGAAGTTGCTCCCCTTCTCTACTACCCAGAGAACCTCCCATCTGATGGGCCAGCTTGGGCGGGGGTGGCAGCAGCACGGGGGGCAGGCCCCCTCCTCGCCACGGCCCCTGCCCCACTCACCATGGAGGGGGGCGCTGAGGAAGGGCCGGGGGGCTGCAAGGCGGCGCTTTTCCAGGGGGGCAAGCTGCGCCCGGTGCAAAAGACAAAGGTGCTGGGATTCCTCCCCCCCCCCCGGCCAGGGTCGACACTCTGGAAACTTTTCCCACACTGCCCCCCCAGCGGAAATAGGAGCGAAGCAGAGGCAGAGCCCGGGGGGGGGTGTTCTCAGAGTTTTTTCCCAGGGGAGACGCGCGGCTCCTCTTTCCCTCCCTGCCACCCCCCCGCCCCGTTCCTGGCCAGCGAGGCGGCCTTTGCCAGAGGGGAGGCATTGTAAATAATAAATAAATAATTTTATGGTTGGGGGTCACCACAACATGAGGAACTGTATTAAAGGGTCACGGCATTAGGAAGGTTGAGAACCACTGGCCTTCGGGGAGGATATGGTTTTTTCTCAGTATTATTACTTCAACACCCTCATATATAAGATAAGTTTGTAAATAACAAGCATAGCATATATAACAAGCGAGTTTTGAATCAGTCAATACCTTCTACTGTCTTGTTTACAATTAAAAAGTAGTGCTATAAGTCTCTCCCCTCCTAACTTAATGGAAATTTTCATCTTTGTGGATAAAGTCATATTAGTGCACTTTCCCCCCGCCTCTAATTCTCAAAAGTTTTTTACTCCTATCAATTTTTCAGTAATTCCTCTGGAGTGCAGCCACACTGCAGAGTTACAGTGCTTTGGTCATTTCCGCACTAGCCTGTTATAGCGCGATGATCCCGCTTTCAACCTCCTCTGGAATCCTGGGGTTTGCAGTTCCGGGAGGGGCCGTCCGGCCCCTCCCGGAACTGCAAACCCCAGGATTCCAGAGGAGGTTGAAAGCGAGATCATCGCGCTATAACAGGCTAGTGCGGAAACGATTCCACTTTCACTGTCTGTCTCCTGGCTATGGGATGGAGGGGCTTGTAGTTCGAGGAGGGGGGGGGATTTTGTGCTGGACAGCTCCCCATCGGTGCAATTCAGAGGTGCCCACTCAACCCTTTCTGGCAGGGAATTCTAAATTCCTGCCCAACTTACCCTGCGAATGCCAGGATTCCAAAGGCTGCTCTTGGGGAACTTCAAGCGGCACGAAAGCGCTTTCACAATGCCCTGGGACTCCAAATCTGACAGCGTTGTGTCCGCACTAGCCGATTATAGCGCTACGATTCCATTTGCAACATCCTATGGAACCCTGGGGTTTGCACCTCCCGAAACTGCAAACTCCAGGGATTCCCTAGGATGTTGCAAGTGGAATCATCGCGCTATAACGGGCTCGTGCGGAAATGCAGATCCCCTTCAACTTCATCGGGCTTCTTTAGGGGGTGGTGCCGGTTCCTTCCTCCGAAATCTAGCCCAGCTTTGCACTTAATCCGAGACCGGTCTCCCGGAGCCCAAGTCCCACGGCTCCCACTTCTAAAACTTTTTCAGACGGCAACCGTCCTTCCTCGGATTGCAACTCCCAGCATCCGCCAGCAAGCACCAGGGGATTCCGGGGTTTGTCTTCCCACCCCCTCCGGAGTCCCCCAAAACCGCAGTGTCAGCCTCCTTCCTCCCCCGCAAGGCATCGGGTCTCCCCAAAGGGTTCCTCGGGCGGATCGCTCCAAACGCGCCCAGACTCCGCCGCCCCTTCCCCGCCTCCGCGCCGAAAAACCTCCCCGAGGTCTCCGCCCCGCTCCCTCCCCTAAGCGGAAGCGGGAGGGGCACGCCCCCTCCTTTGCATATCCTGACGTCACGGCCCCCCCGGCTCCAATCAGGGGTCCTCCAGCTGGAGGGGCGGGTCCGCCGGAGCCAGAGCGGCCCCGGGAAGTGCGCGGCGGAGAGCGCTGGAGCGCGGCGCCGAGGGAAGCGGCCGAGCGGGGCCGGCGAGGGCGCTCCCGGCCGCCGGGGAAGGCGAGGTGGGTCCGGGCGCCGCGGTCCGAGCGGGCGGGAGGGAGAAGGGCGCCGGGAGGGTCCGCTCTGCGTGCGCTCCGCGTGCGCCCTGGAGCGCCGGCCGAGGCGCCTCCCAGCCGCCGGAGAGGGCTCGGGGCGGCGGGATCGCGGGGGTCCCTCTCCGCCGGGGGTCGCCCAGCCCCGGGACGGGGACCCCGCCTCGGCTTCCTGCGCAGGGAGGACGGGAGCGCCCGCGGGGGAGGGAGGCAGCCAGCCCGGCGGCTTCTCTCCCCGCCCGGGCTCCGTCCCCGCTGCCCGCCGGGCTTCAGCCTGGAGCGCGGCCCGGCCCCTCCGTCCGGCTCGGCCCCCCTCGGGAGTCTCCCCGGGGCGGTCCTGCGGGGCGGCAGAGGGAGGGAGAGCCGGCCCCGGGCCACAGGTCGCCCGCTCCCGGGTTTGGCGAAGGAGCCGTCCGGGTCCGGCTGGATGCCGGGGGCGGAAGGCGGCCGAAAGGCAGCCGCGGGTTTCGCAAGCCTCCCCGCCGGTCTTCCGGGCGCCCTCGGAGAGCCGTTCCCGGGAATCCCCTCGGGGCCGCTGGCTCTCCCGGCAGTCCGGCCGGGAAGCCTCTCCGGATTGCAGTCCGAACTGCGACGGCGCGCAAGAGCGGGAGCCGAGTTCCCCGAAATACGCAACTTCGGATGATCTTAGAAATAGTTATATCCCAGCATTTATCTCCCGCTTTCAGATCAGGATGGCTTCCAACAGCAGTTGGAAGGACGCAATTGAAAATTAACAGCGTACAAACGGCGCACGGTCCACTCCGGATTGCAGTCCGAACTGCGACGGCGCGCAAGAGCGGGAGCCGAGTTCCCCGAAGTACGTGATTTCGGATGATCTTAGAAATAGTTATATCCCAGCGTTTATCGCCCGCTTTCAGATCAGGATGACTTCCAACAGCAGTTGGAAGGACGCAATTGAAAATTAACAGCATCCAAACGGCGCACGGTCCACTCCGGATTGCAGTCCGAACTGCGAAGGCGCGCAAGAGCGGGACCGAGTTCCCCGAAGTACGTGATTTCGGATGATCTTAGAAATAGTTATATCCCAGCGTTTATCGCCCGCTTTCAGATCAGGATGACTTCCAACAGCAGTTGGAAGGACGCAATTGAAAATTAACAGCATCCAAACGGCGCACGGTCCACTCCGGATTGCAGTCCGAACTGCGAAGGCGCGCAAGAGCGGGAACCGAGTTCCCCGAAGTACGTGATTTCGGATGATCTTAGAAATAGTTATATCCCAGCATTTATCTCCTGCTTTCAGATCAGGATGGCTTCCAACAACAGTTGGAAGGACGCAATTGAAAATCAACAGCATCCAAACGGCGCACGGTCCACTCCGGATTGCAGTCTGAACTGTAAAGGAGTGCAAGATGTGGAACCTAATCCCCCTAAATAGGCGAAGTATCCTGGACATTAGTATTGTTAAAATAGTTATATCCCACCTTTTGGGGTGGTTTACAGCAGTGAGAACAAAACCAATAACAACTTAACAGCCTACAAAAGTTAAGGATCAGTTGTGGTTGTGAGCCTTCCGGTGGTTTTTGACTTGGGGCAGCCCTAAGGGGACTCTGTCATGGGATGGGGTTTTTTTGGCAAGATTTGTTCAGGCCTCTGAGGCTGAGAGAGGGTGAGGGGGCTTCCAGGGCCGAGTGGGGAGCTGAACCCTGGTCTTCTGGGGTCCTGGTCCAGGACTTTAGGAAGCAATGGTGTGGACTTGCCTTCAAGTTGCCTGTTGGCTTAAAACGACCCCCCTCCCCTGGAATTTCATAGGGTCTTCTTAGGCTAGGAAGACCCGGAGGTGGTTTCTTCCTCTGAAATACAGCCATTACACCATCACAAAAGTGAACCTGGGTTAAAACAAGTTAGAACAACAAATAAAAGTCTCGCACGTTACAAGGGATGGTTAGCTAGCTTCGGGCTAAAATCCAGAGCGGATTCACCCAAAACAATTACAGCACGGGAGCTTCCAGCCACCCCCCCCCACATTGCCTGAGGGGAAGGAACTGGCTGCAGAAGGAGAGCCTTCGCGTTCCGGCTGCAGGATTAGCCCCGGACTGATCCAGCAAGTCCAGCATCCCAGTTCCCTTGCCAATGGGAAGCTCCCCCCCAGCTCCAGCAGCAGCCTCCCTGCCCTGATGTTCCCAACCCCCAAGTGCACCCCGCCTGTGCCAATCGGAAGCATCGGCTCCCCCTGCCCAGGATTTCAGGCGGCACAGAAATCTTTCCACAATCCGAAAAGTATCGGGTGAGGAGGAGGAAGGTGTGGTGACTGCTCTTTGCCTTTCCCCAGGGTGAACCCGAAGAACTGACTGCCTTTAGGAAGCTGAGGGGGTCCCAGCTGCTGATGACCCCTTTGCCGCAGAGTGTCCGTATTCCTCTGGCTCTCAAGTGCCCAGAGCACTTTGCCTCCATGATCACAACGATCCTGTAAGGTAAGTCAGTGCTTGTATCATTCATGGAATCCTAGAATTGGAAGAGCTTTCAAGGGCCATCTTGTGCAACCCTGTTTGGCCGTGCAGGAATTGACCACTCAAACACTCTTGCAAAAGGCCTGTCTGTTCTCTGGCAAAAGACCTCCAACGTTTGGTGGGAACCAGGGGACCAGGGCCTTCTTGGTGGCTGGTCCCAGACTTTGGAACTCCCTCCATAGGGAGGCTGGGGTGACTCCCTCTTTGCTCTCCTTCCTCCAACAAGCAAACATTTTCCATTTCCATCAGGCTCTAAGGAATTAACTACGATGGGCTTTGAAGGGTATGCTGCTTTGTTCATTTGGGTGCTTATTTATTTTATTTATTTATATCCCGCCTCTCCATATGGATCGAGGCGGCGAACAACTTACAAATAGCATGTATTTCGATACATTTCTATACGTGCCCCCAACAAGCTGGGTACTCATTGTACCGGCCTGCAGAAGGATGGGAGGCTGAGTCAACCTTGGAGCCGGGCAGGATCGAACTCACAACCTTGTGGCTTGCAGTGCTTCCTATGAGTCTCAGAGATGAGCTGGAGTGAGGGCTTCCAGGAGGAGGGCAGAAGGTTGGTTTGGCGAAGGGCACCCAGCGGGTTCACAGCCAAAAGGAAGCCTTGGCCCAAGAGCTTCCTGGCTCAGCGCTTTAGCTGTTTGGCTCCACCGATGGCCAAATAAAAGACCAGGGGCTTCCCAGTCTCTGGTAGCTGGCTGGGGTCAGGAGTACTGAGTGAGATCAGGATTGGAAACACCTAGCATTAGGACTGTTATTTTATTTTATTTTATTTTATTTTATTTTATTTTATTCTTTCTTTCCTGTTCATTCCCCCAAAATTGGGTTTCAAAGCAGCTCACGACAATGCTCCTCTGGCTGTAGAAAGATGGAAGATCTATGTCATTTTTTTTTCCTGGGATGCTCTTTGTATTTAGGTTTAAGAACTCAATAGCTTGACCCTTTTACTGTTCATATTAGAGATGCTATCTTTGCCAAAAAAAAGCTGATGTTTTTATTAGCAGCAAGTGACTATTATGTGCTCCATTGAATGGCCAAGTGCATCAAGTTAGAGAGAAACTTTTAACCTGTCTGACTACAATATATAGTCTCAGACCTGTTTGGCGTGTTTTTATTACTAATTCAACTCTTTTGTCTTAATTAGGCTTGAAGGTGAGGCTGATTTGTTTTTATGGTTACATGCAAAAAAGCCTGATTGGCTCATGCAGAACGAACGTGAACTTAATTGAAAAGTCTCAAATTTTGCTCCCGTTCTTTCTGATTTTATATTGGCTTAAAATAAACCAATCTGAGGAACTGGTACAAAAAGTCTCTGATTGTACCAGGACCTGACAGAAAATATTCTGGGAGAAACTAAATGTGTTTGGATCTCTGAAATAAAATAAGAAAGAACGGGAACACAGTCTGGTGTTTGTGATCTGTCTGGATTTGTCCTGAGTTGACCAAGGTGGGGAACGGGGATGGCTCTACCGCGGGGCTGCCCAGGGCTGAGGAACTCTTTCCAATCATGATAGGAGAAGATCTTACTGGGCTGGGCTAGTCGTGTTTATGAGAACTCCCCCAAAATCATCAGTCTGTTCCCAGCATGATGGAAAGTACAAGAGAGTAGGGACAGAGATTGCCAACGTCTTGGGTCATCTTTCCCTGGGCTGGACAGTGCCCACCGTGGAGGAGTTTGCTCCCAAACTGTGTCCAGTTCTAGGTGTCAGTTGGGCCACATCCAGCCTTCTTCAAGGCAAACACCAGTTCCTTAATCTTTGCTACGTTCCCCAATCTCTTGGCCTTCTAGGGAATGACACGTACCATGTAACCATCAGAGTGTTACATGGGGAGCCCTGGTGGCGCAGTGGTTAAATGCCGGCACTGCAAGCCACAAGGTTGTGAGTTCGATCCTGTCGGGCTCCAAGGTTGACTCAGCCTTCCATCCTTCCGCAGGTCGGTAAAATGAGTACCCAGCTTGTTGGGGGCGTGTATAGAAATATGTATAGAAATACATGCTATTTGTAAGTTGTTCGCCGCCTCGATCCATATGGAGAGGCGGGATACAAATAAATAAAATAATAAATAATAAATAATAAAAGTGTCAGCTTGTTTTTCTGGAGAAAGACCAAGGCAATGCAAAAGCATTTTGCTGGGTTAGTCCATGTGAAGCCATGTTAGGTTCTCCTTCAGAACCCCACCCGACCATGGAAACCCATTGGGTGACCTTGGGCAAGTTATACTCTCTCAGCTTCAGAAGAAGGCAAAGGGTCACCTTTACAGACAACATTGGCCTAGAAAACCCCACGATAGGTTTGCCTTTAGGGTTGCCATAAGTTGGAAATGATGGCACACAGCAATGATTGTCCTCCATCCTGAGATATTTGGGAGTAGGATGGTGCATTGGATACATCAGTAAATGAGCTGAGCCCACACAGGGTAGTCTCATGGGTTCTGGTTAAGGATTCTGATCCACAGGAAAACCAGGGCGAGGCTGCCATTTATCACAGATTTTAACTTACTTGGCAGTTAATAATTCATGGCATGTTCCCAAGATATCTCCCTGCAGTCCTCAAGTCATCTTACCAGGTCCTGCTTGGCATTCTAACCTTTTCTTGGGTTAGGAGCCTTCGCTCAGCCCTGGGGGTGCTCTCCTGAAAGGCTCCCAAGATGACATCTTTTACTAAATACAAAACCTTCCTTGTTATTTCCTGGAAGATCTACCTCAACTGGTGGCAACTCTATGGAATGAAAGATCTCCGAGACATGCTGTGATCAATAGCCCTGCTCATGTCTTGCAGACTCAGGGCAGCCATTGTGGCTTCTTTGATGGAGTCCATCCATCTGTAATGTGGTAGCCATTTTTCCTACTGCCTTCCACTTCACCAGGCATAAATATCTTTTCCATTGGGTGACAACATCTCATGACGTGTCCAAATTAGGATGGCCTCACCTCAGTCATTTTGACTTCTAGGGAGAGTTCAGGCTTGTTTTGTTCTTATTGATAGTATTGTTATAGAATCATAGAATCATAGAAGTGTAGAGTTGGAAGAGACCCCAGGGGCCATCCAGTCCAACCCCATTCTGCCATGCAGGAACACCCATAAAGCACTCCCTTGGACAGATGGCCATCCAGCTTCTGCTTAAAAACCTCCAAAGAAGGAGACTCCACTACACTCCATGGAGGTAGCAGATTCCACTGCCGGACAGCCCTGACTGTCAGGAAGTTCTTCCTGAGGTTCAGGTGGAATCTCCTTTCCTGCAGCTTGAATCCATTGCTCCTTGTCCTGGTCTCTGGAGCAGCAGAAAACAAGCCCCCTCCCTCCTCTACATGGCCGTCAATGTGCCATCAAGCTTGGGTTTTCCGTACTCAGGGAAGTTCTGGGCCATTTCCACACTAGCCTGTTATAGCACTATTATTCCACTTTCAACATCCTGTGGAATCCTGGGGTTTGCAATTTAGGGAAGGGCCTCAAAGGGCAGGAGTCCATAGGATGTTGAAAGTGGAATAGTAGTGCTGTAACAGGCTAGTGTACAAATGGCCCTTGTTTCCTTGGTGTTATCCACCTGCAGTGTGGTTTTCTCCTTTTCCTGCTGCCTCTCCATTTGCTGGGAATTATTGTTTTGTCAAAGGAGGCCTGTCTTCTCAGGATATGTTGTAATCTCATTGCATATTTATGTGCTGTTTTTAAGTATTTTTGTATTTAATTGTTTATTGACTTATGGTCTGTTAACGATAATGAAGGCATTGGTTTGGGTTGGTCTTTCTCTTTTTCTGCTGCCTTTCATTTTGCTAAGCATTATTGCCTCTTCAAATGAGGTCAGTCTTCTCATGATACGGCCAAAGTACAACAGCCTCAGTTTAGTTGTCATCTTGGCCTCTAGGGAGATGTTCAGGCTTGATTTGCTCTTGGACCCATTTATTTGTCTTTTTAGCGGCCCAGGGTTTCTGCAGAACTGTCCCCCAGCACCACATATCAAAGGAGTTGGTTTTCTTCCTATTTTTTTTTCTTTGCAAGTGCCACAACCACGTGTAGAAACTGGAATGCTTCCACTTGGTAAATACTTTTTGACGTTGGTTAAATTTCCGTCTTTCTTTCCTCCTGCCCTTTCTCAACATCTTAGGGTAGAACTGGCTAGATGCTGCAGATGGAGCGTGCAGGCCTGGGTAGAATCACGTGGCCCTGCAGATGTTGTCGGACTGCAGCTCCCAGCTGGCTAGGGCTGCTGGGAATCTCTGTTGGATTTCTGTGCTGATTGCCTTGAAAAAGGTTGGATTAAGGTGATTGCCACCCTGGAACAGTTCCCAGAATAGGGCCGAATAGGGTTCGGTGGTCTTTGACACTCTCTAGCAGGGAATTCTAAGTTCCTCCCCAAATTGCAGTTTGCATGATTCCGTAGGACACCCAGTGACAGCCAGTGGTGTCAAACTTCTGCAGTGGTGCCACTGTTACCCTGTATGTTGGGGGTCCCGGGAGGGGCACCCAAATTATCAAGTAAAAATGCAAGTTGGGGGAATTTAGCTTGAGCACTCTTTTGACTAAACGAGAGGCAGGGTAACTCTAGCAAGGATCTTTAACCCTATGTATACAGCGTCAGGTCAGAGAGCGGCTAGACAAGGTTTTAAAGTAATAGACAATATTTTATTAAGAACAAAAAAACAAGACGGACAAGACATACACTAACTAACTGAGAAATAGAAACGGAGAGCTTTTCAGGAAAGGCAATACGACACCTGGTCTCGTAGTCCTGGAGAGAAAGATGGGGTTCCGGGAGAGAAAGCTCAGCGGGGTTTGCTGAGGGGAGTTTCCTTAGCCAACTGGCAGCAAGGTGGGATGGAAGTCCAAAGTAGTCCGAAGACGTCCCAAAAGTGGGGACCTTTTATAGGGTGGAGTTTACCTACAGGCTATGTTATGCTCAGTCAGAACAAAGGGGATTTGGAGCTGGACAAAGGAGTTGGGAAAGGCCAAGTTTTGCATGATGGATTTAGTACTCAATGGCAATAGCATGGCCAGAGCGCTGATGGCCCGACATAAAGGAATGGCTTGGCTCTTGGCCGAATGGCTTTGTGTGGATTCACACCGAGCAAAGCCGGTTTGCAGGGAGGTTTTTCCCTAAAGCAATGGAGAGGCTTAAGCTGCCTGCCTGAATGGGGTTTTGAGATGTACAACCATTAACGGCTGCGCCCCAGACGTGCTTGTCCGGAGGACCTCTGCAAACACGTGGAGAAGGGTGGCAGAGAAAGGTCAAGCAAAGGCCAAATTATTTGATATCAAAAGGATATCTAGTGCTCTCACCTGACATATCATAACCGTGATAACACCACGTAGATGCAAAACTGAAAGCGTTCCCTTTTGCTGCTAGAACAATGGTTTCTCAAATTTTGATTTTCTAAAACACCAGCTCCCAGAAGCCCTCAGTCTGTAGTTGGGGATTGTGGGAGATGATGTCCACAGACACCCAGAGGTCCAAGAATTGAGAGTCGTTTCCCCTGAGCCTCAAGCTCCTTACCAGAATACACATCCTGGGTACCCTACGTTGAATGTATGGCAGTTAAAGGGGTATCGGTGTGTTGCATCTGTGTAGTGAAGACACATAGTATATTGAGAGAACTTCCTCTGCAATTTCAGCCGGGGTGCCAGATCCAAAGCAAAACAGAATTCTTAAAAAGCACACAACTGTGAAGACATGAATCAGTATAATTATTAAAACAAAATAAACGTCGGGGCCACCAAGTATCTCAATAAATACAAAGGATGGATAAATGCAAAGGTGTGAACAGCAAATATACAGATGATATAAGGAATAATAAGTGTATGCAGAAATAGAGCATAGGATGATGAGCCAATTAAACTGTATACTTGCTTCAGCAGCACATATACTAAAACTGGAAAGATACAGAAAAGATTAGCATGGACCCTATGCAGGAAAGGGGCAATATGATAGCTGTGTTGGAATGTTTGAAGGGGTGTCCTATGGAAGATGGAACAAGCTTGTTCTCTGCTGCTTCAGAGACTAGGTCACTGTGGAGCAATGGCTTCAAACTTCCGGAAGAGATTCCATCAAAACGTTAGGAAGAACTTCCTGACGGTCAGAGCTGCTTGGCAGTGGAATCTGCTGCTGCCTCCATGGAGTGTGGTGGAGTCTCCTTCTCCTTTGGAGGTTTTTAAGCAGAGGCTGGATGGCCATTTGTCAAAGGGAGAGCTTTCTTTGTGTCTTCTGCATGGAAGAAGGGGGTTGGACTGGATGGCCCTTGGGGTCTCTTCCAGCTCTACAATTCTATGATTACTTTTAAAGTATTTCCTGTTTTGCTATATTTTCTTTGGTGAACTTTGCACTACACTGCTGGTTGTAAGGAAAAGTTGCCAGCTGCCTTCAGACCTTAAATGCCAAGGGATCAAATTCTTCCTAAAATTCTGTAAAATTCTTCAAAGATGCAAGTCTACTGAAATATTGAATGACTGTGTCATCTTCCGCACTGACTGGCTGGCTGGCTGAAACTTGGTGCACAGTCTTTCTTTTCCTGTGCTATTCTGTTTGTGTACCTCTTTGCACCATACCTTCTCATTCCTCTTGGCATTTCCTTTGCCCCCCAGCTTCCCCTGCTTTTGTCTTTCTGCATTTTGGATTTGTATCCATGCAGCTGGGGGTGGGGCTTTTTTCCAGGAAAGGTGAGTCAACTTGATGAATACGTTTGGAGATAATTACCATAATCTGAAACATCTTCTCCTCCTTCCATGAGCCAGAGGCATACTTGCAACATTTGAGCCTTAGAAGGGTAGAATAATTGAAATGATCATTCTTGACAGGAGAAAAACTGGATCTGAATGCGAGGAAGGGAGATAATTTTGCCAGGTTGAGTCTGGAAAGGTTCATATGTGTTTTGACTTGCCTACCAGCTGTGTTGTGTTTCCTTGGGTGCCAAAGAATGAGACAAGTTCAGTGCTTGGGAAAGTTTGGGACTACAAATCCCAGAGGTTTCTTAAAGGAAATGGTTGGACACTTTTGTCTGTTGTGAGATAGCAGCTTTGAGCTGGAGGTTGCAGAAGCAAAGTTGTGCATGCAGTGCCATTGTGCATAAGCAGTGTTCTTTGCACATGAGCATGCATGTTGCATGAGGATGCCCACATGGATGCAACTTGGACACATATATGGGTGTGATTGCACATTTGGTTGTGCCCTTGGTTGCACATATGATGTTCTGGTTCATTTGTGCAGTGGCTTTCAACACAAGGTTTGCCTAGCAGAGTCATTCCACATGTGGGGGTTTATGCTGTGTAGTGCTGGCACAGGATTGTGGCTGGTCATGTTTCCAAGTTCCAGGAGAACCTTTGTGCACCTGCATTTGGAATCTGCACACGTCATCTGCACACTTCAAAGTGGTACCATCAAGGGAGGTAATGGTACCACTCTATTCTGCATTGGGTAGGCCTCATTTGGAATCCTGTGTCCAGTTCTGGGCACCTCAATTCATCGACAAGCTGGAACGTGTCCAGAGGAGGGCGACCAAAATGGTGAAGGGTCTGGAAGCCATGGAGCCCTACAAAGAGTGGCTTAGGGAGCTGGGTATGTTTAGTCTGCAGAAGAGATGGTTAAGAGGGGACATGAGAGCCATGTTTAAGTATTTGAAGGGATGTCATGTTGAGGAGGGAGCGGGCTTGTTTTCCACTGATCCAGAGACCAGGACAAGGTGCAATGGATTCAACTGCAGGAAAGGAGATTCCACCTGAACCTCAGGAGGAACTTCCTGATGGTCAGAGCTGTCCAACAGTGGAATCTGCTGCTGCCTCTATGGAGTGTGGTGGAGCATCCTCTTTCTTTGGAGGTTTTATAGGCAGAGGCTGGATGCCCATCTGTCGGGAGTGCTTTGATGGGTGTTCCTGCATAGCAGAAGGGGGTTGGACTCGATGGCCCCTGAGGTCTCTTCCAACTCTATGATTCTATGATTCTATGATTCATCTGAGTTAATTTTAATCCTCTCCATTTCTAACATTCCTGTTGCGCTTTTTGTGTATTTGTAATCTTTCTCTGCATTATCTCCAGTTCAGAAGGGGAGGCAGTGTGTTCACTGTTTGAAGGAAAACAAGCAGAAAATAATCCTGGGGCTTTTAGACTTCTGGCTGTGCTGATTTTCCCTCTCAGCCTCTGGTCTTTGGTGAGGACTTCCAGGAGAGCTTGTTTTTGGCAGCTCTTCTCAAGGCTTCTGTGGCTTCCTTGGTGGTGTCGGTCCACATGTGTAATGTGGTCATCTTTTCCTGCTGCCTTCCACTTTACTGAGCATTGTGGCATCTTCTGATGTTTGCTGTCATCTTATATGCCACAGCCTTGGTTTAGTCACCTTGGCTTCTAAGGGGCTGAAGCGTTAACTGCTCTCAGACCCATTTCTTTGTCTTTTGGAGGAGCCCAGGGTATCCACAGGACTCATTTCCACCGCCACATTTCAAATGTGTTGAATTTCCTCCTCTCAGATTTCTTCACTGTCCAGTTTTCACAAACAGGTCTTACGGTCACCGAATTCTTCCTACTCGTTTTGCATTCATTTGCCCTTTGCCTAGTCGTGCAATATGCATCCGATGACCTCGGAACTTGTTTGACCTGTTGTCCCGTATTCTCCCGCGTAGTTGTAATGATGGCTTAATACGTTTGACGAAGGGATCTCTGAGTCCAGAAAGGGCCTCAGATCACATAGAAATGTAGAGTTGGAAGAGACCCCAGGGGCCATCCAGTCCAACCCCCCTGCCATGCAGGAACACCCTCAAAGCACTCTCGACAGATGGCCATCAAGCCTCTGCTTGAAAACCTCCAAAGAAGGAGGAGACTCCACCACACTCCATGGAGGCAGCAAATTCCACTGCCGGACAGCCCTGACCGTCAGGAAGTTCTTCCCTGAGGTTCAGGTGGAATCTCCTTTCCTGCAGCTTGAATCCATTGCTCCTTGTCCTGGTCTCTGGAGCAGCAGAAAACAAGCCCTCTCCTTCCTCTATGTGGCATCCCTTCAAATATTTAAACATGGCTATGATGTCCTCTCTTAACCTTCTCTTCTGCAGACTAAACATCCCCAGCTCTCTAAGTCTATCCTCATAGGGCTTCATGGCTTCCAGGCCTCTTACCATTTTGGTCGCCCTCCTCTGGACTTGCTCCAGCTTGTCAATATCCTTCTTGAAGACTCTTTTGTCCGCTCTCCAGCACTTGACAGATGAAAACTGGCCAAGCTATATCAAGGTTATTAAGGAGGAGGAGCACATGTGCCAGGAGAAGCTGCATTTTTCAACTGAATTTCCTGGGAAGGGCAAGATTCTGCCTCCATTTCTCCTCTCCCCCTGCCAAGCTAGCTGACTGCAAACTCCTTCTGTGGTTTGAACTCAGCTTGCATCAGTGGAAATAATCTGAGGGCAAAGGAGGAGGAAGAGAGAGAAACTGGGGCATTTTGAAAGCAGCTGAAAAAGTGGGATGGCAGAGAGTTAATCATAACTGTCCTTGCCAAACCGGG
Source organism: Ctenosaura bakeri (assembly GCA_948474755.1). Classification (NCBI taxonomy): domain Eukaryota; kingdom Metazoa; phylum Chordata; class Lepidosauria; order Squamata; family Iguanidae; genus Ctenosaura; species Ctenosaura bakeri. The sequence goes on along the minus strand of CAOLHI010003639.1, from coordinate 27,215 downwards.
ACAGTTGAAAAGTATGTTTTGTTGTGTTCGATAGCTTATGAATCATTACAACAGGTCAGTGAGGTAGGTCAGTATTACAGTAATAGCATCACAGAATCATAATGCTGGAAGAGATCCCAGAGGCCATTCAGTCCAACCCCCGTCTGCCATGCAGGAATATGCAATCAAGACATTCCTGACAGATGGCCATCCAGACTCTCTTTAAAAACCTCCAAAGAAGGAGAGGACACCACCACACTCCACTGAGGCAGTAGTGCATTCCATGATGAACAATTCTTACTATCAGGAAGTTCTTCCTGATGTTTAGGTGGAATCTCTTTCCCTGATGCTTGAAGCCATTGCTCTATGGGGGCTTAGTCTCTGAAGCAGCAGAAGACAAGCTTTCTTGGTCCTCCAAATGGCATCCCTTCCAATATTTAAACATAGCTGTCATGTTCCCCTTTTAACCTTCTTTTCTCCAAGCTAAACATACCCAGCTCCCTGAGCAGCTCCTCAGAGGGCTTCATGGCTTCCAGGCCTTCAACCACTTTGGCCACCCTCCTCTGGACACTTCCCAGCTTGCCCATATCCTTCCTGAACTGTGGTGCCCACAGCTGGACCCAGGATTTCAGGTGGGGTCTGACCAAAGCAGAAGAGAGTGGTACTGTGCATCACTCAACCCAGACACAATACTCTTATTGATGCCTCCCAGAATCGCATTGGCTGTTTTAGCTGCTGCACCACACTGTTTGGCTCATATAATATTGCTATTGCTGAAGTGTCCAGGTTGTGCTGTTGCTGTGAGGCGGAGCTGAGTGTGCACACTGCTTTCAGTCATGGAAGGAGATGAATGGGGAGAGAGGAGAGTAGGGAGGGAGGAGGCATGAGCATGTTAGGCCTCATTTGGAATTCTGCGTCCAGTTCTTGGCACCTCCGTTCAGGAACGATGTCGACAAGATGGAATGTGTCCAGAGGAGGGCAACCAAAATGGTGAAGGGTCTGGAAGCCATGAAGCCCTATGAAGAGCGGCTTAGGGAGCTGGGTATGTTTAGTCTCCAGAAGAGAAGGTTAAGAGGGGACAGGATAGCCATGTTTAAATATTTGAAGGGATGCCATGTAGAGGAAGGAGAGGGCTTGTTTTCTGCTGCTCCAGAGACCAGGACAAGGAGCAATGGATTCAAGCTGCAGGAAAGGAGATTCCACCTGAACCTCAGGAAGAACTTCCTGACGGTCAGGGCTGTCCAGCAGTGGAATATGCTGCCTCCATGGAGTGTGGTGGAGTCTCCTTCTTTGGAGGTTTTTATTTTTTATTTATTTTCTTTTTTTTTTAATTAAATTTTCAAACATTAAAACGTATATCATATGAATAAGCAGAGGCTGGATGGCCATGTGTTGGGAATGCTTTGATGGGTGTTTGTGCATAGCAGGGAGTTGGACTTGACAGCCTCTGGGGTCTCTTCCACCTCTGTGATTCTTTGTCCTCCACTCTTACTGAAAGCTCAATTACATTTGGGAATTTCAGTTTTCCAGGATCTGTGGGGAGGGGTGGTATGTCAATTAATTAATTTGCGAATAAAATGAGGATAAAGGGACAAGCACAGGCACTTGGCGAAAGCCCATGTTCCTTTGCAGCTTGCTTTGCGGTGAGCTGCTGTTGGTGGCGTGCAGTAAGCCCACACTGTGGGAAGTGGTTTGCATGGAAAATGCCATTTTTGGGGCTGATCATTTTTTCCCCAGCAGGGTGCTAGGGGTCTTTGCAGAGCAGGGTCAGTGAGGGTTGGAGCACTCGACCCTCCCTGGGCTGCCCGATTCCCACCCTTTCGCTTGAGGAACAACAGTTGCCTTTAACATGACTTCTGAGCTCTCTGCCCTTAAAGGCTTTTCCTCAAGGAACTTTCTGTCTAAATTTAGAGTCATGTCGGAGAACAAGGGTAACGAGATACTGTGTGTTTAGTATGATTAACAATAGCCTTTAGAAAAGCAGGCCTCCGAAACGCTTCCAGCTCCTGGAGAGCGTAAATCCATGTTGACAAAAGAAGCCCATTCAAGGATTGCGTCCTTAGCTGAGCAAGGACTGTTCCCCCCTGCACCCGACAGAATTGGATCCTTTGACAACACACAGAAAGAAAGGATATAAGATGAGCTCCGGTACTCATCTGCTGGCTCGCTCTCTCGCTCAGGCTGTTTTGATGCTGTAAATTGAATTTCCAGCTGCATTTTAAGCAGGGCAGAAGACGGGCAACTTGCATTCTGCTCAGTGTGCCTCTCCTTCTTTATTGCCACATATGCATACAATGAAAAGAATCTCAAGTGGGAGGGTGGAGGGACGGAACTTAAAGGAATATGTTGTGTGCCGAAGGGACAAGACAAAGGTTGTTGGAGTTTTTCATGTGATGAAATCTGCTCGGGGACTTTTGAGCCCCAGCACGGGCAGGCTGGGCAGTTTTCGGACGACTTTCCAAGGTGACATTAGCAAATGTTCCTCCTTGTTGCCATAGAATGAGGTAACCTCTGTCTCCTGACAGTGATTTAGGGTTGATTTTGAAGCTTAAATTCCCTTTTGGCATAATCGCGTGCAGTGTTTCAGTATCAACAGGAATGCAGCAGCGTAACTGATGACGAAAGCTTTAGGAAGCTTCTCGTTTTTTATTTTTTGTAAGGGACGTCCGCACACGTGGAGCCAGTCCAGCAGTGTGGTTGGGGTTTTGGACTAGGACTCCGGGAAGCCAGGGTTGGAATTCCCACTCAGTCATTCAAACCCATTGGGTGATCTTGGACAAGACCTAGGCCATTTCTGCACTAGACTGTTGTAGCGGATGATGCCACTTGCAACCTCCTATGGAATCCTGGGGTTTGCAGTTCGGCCCCTCCCGGAACTGCAAACCCCAGGATTCCATAGGAGGTTGCAAGTGGCATCATCGCGCTACAACAGTCTAGTGCGGAAATGTCCCTACTCTCTCAGCCTCAGACGAAAGCAATGGCAAACTTCATTTGAAGAAATCTTGTCAAGAAAACCCTGAAGGAGAGTTGCCAAAATTTGGAGGTGGCTTGCAATTTAAGATCCAGGGTGGCATATCAGTTTGATTGTTTGACTGAGACCCTGAGACATCAGGGTTCGAATCCCTGCTTGGCCATGGAAACCCAGAGGATAACCTTGATCAAGTCACACTCCCTCAAGCCTCAGAGCAAGGCTGAGACGTTCATTTTGGGTACAAATCTTGAGAGCAGGGGCCCCGTCACACTGCACTCTTATAGCACTATTATTCCACTTTAATTGTCATGGCAACATCGGTTGGAGATTTGCATTTGGGGTTAGGGTATTTAGAATTAGCAATAGCATGTGTGTTTCTATACCACTTATCAGTAAGTGCTCTCTAAGTGATTTACAGAGTGTTAACTAATTGCCCCCAATAAGCTGGGCGCTCATTTTACCGACCTGTGGAAGGATGGAAGGCTGAGTCAACCTGGAGCCCGGCAGGATCGAACTCACAACCTTGTGGCTGCAGTACCGGCATTTAACCCCTGCACCACCAGGGCTTCTCGGCCAGAGGGCCTCACTAAACTAAAAAGCCAGAATTCCACAAAGTGTTGTCGTGGCAGTTAAAGTGGAATAATAGTGCTATAATAGTGTAGCGTGATGGGCCCCAAGACTGGGGCAGTGGTTGCAGTGTTGGATTTATATTCTAAGACCCCAGGGTTCAAATTCTTTCTCATCCACAGAAAGGCATGCTCTCTCAGCCTTTGTCAAGGCACGCTCTCTCAACTTGAAAGGCAATGCGATTGCTGGATCCCTAGGATAGAGTTGCGGTAAGAAAGAGCTCACTTGAAGGCAAGTAACAACCCCACAGGGAATGACCACGTGTATCATCTCCTGTAGACTAGTAGGTCCACTATTAGCTTAGGTTGTGACCGTTCAGTTCTCCTGGATGGAACTTGTTAACTCAGCTCAGTCCATTACAATATATTATAGAATCATAGAAATGTAGAGTTGGAAGAGACCCCAGGGGCCATCCAGTCCAACCCCATACTGCCATGCAGGAACACCCTCAAAGCACTCCCGACAGATGGCCATCCAGCCTCTGCTTAAAAACCTCCAAGGAAGGAGGAGACTCCACTACACTCCATGGAGGCAGCAGCAGATTCCACTGCCGGACAGCCCTGACTGTCAGGAAGTTCTTCCTGAGGTTCAGGTGGAATCTCCTTTCCTGCAGCTTGAATCCATTGCTCCTTGTCCTGGTCTCTGGAGCAGCGGAAAACAAGCCCTCTCCTTCCTCTACGTGGCATCCCTTCAAATATTTAAACATGGCTCTCATGTCCCCTCTCAACCTTCTCTTCTGCAGACTAAACCTACCCAGCTCTCTAAGTCTATCCTCATAGGGCTTCATGGCTTCCAGGCCCCTCACCATTTTGGTCGCCCTCCTCTGGACTTGCTCCAGCTTGTCAATATCCTTCTTGAATTGGGGTGCCCAGAACTGGACACAGCATTCAAGACGGGGTGTAACCAAAGCAGAGCAGAGTGGTACCAGTACCTCCCTCGATCTAGACACCAGACTCCTATTGATGCAGCCGAGGATTGCATTGGCTTTCTTGGCTGCCGCATCACACTGCTGACTCGTGTTCAGCTTGTGGTCTATGAAGACTCCTAGATCCCTTTCACACGTCCTGCTACCCAGCCACGTGTCCCCCATCCTATATTTCTGTATTCCATTTTTTCTACCTAAGTGTAGGACCTTACACTTCTCTCTGTTGAATTTCATTTTCATATTCATGCGCGTCATTTCCTTTTGGGTTGCTGAAAACACTGAAGTCCCTTCCATTTGCATGTGCCTGACACACTATACTGGGGTAGTTCGTGATTTGCTTAACAGTTGCAAAAGTAGCCATGGTAATATTCCAGTCTATTATATTTCAACACTGTTTCAGCACATTGTGTCTGAAATTTACTAGAAGCCTTGCCCTGGTTTAAATGCAGTTATCTAAGTGGGTTGTGCTTCTCAGGATTTTGTGTTAGGGCAGTCCCTTGTGCAAGCACTCTACAACTCCATAGAGGCCTGGGAGCATGTGCCAGATTTTTTTATGTAATTGTGCAAGCTGCATAACTATACCGGTCTAGTTCTATGCTATGCAAGAAGGAAACAGGACCCTGGGTGTTAATGTGAAGTGTGCCCTACTTCCGGACCTGTCACTGCTAATTACTGTAAGCATGAAATGGAAAGAAGTCACATTGTAGAATATATTATGGATTAAACAGTACGTATTCAGTAATTTAAATTCCATAAAACTATCTAGTGGCAAGCATGCCTGGAATGTGCATTTTGGGAGGATGGTTTTTTTGGGAAATTCTATGCAAATTTCTCCAACTTTTACATCATTTAAAAAGTCCAGAATGTTGTGCCTTTGCATTTTTCTTGTTTTTGGAGACATATGTTTAAACTAAAACATTTTACCACTTAATAAATAAGCACAAAACAGCTTTCGCCTCATGTGTCAAGAAGGATTGCATCATCTGTGGCTGCTAAACCCAATTTGCATAAGCCCTGTCTCTTGGAGTGAGAGAATAATCCAATATTCTCTTGAGGATCTAATCATTTGATATTATTGAAAGTTGAAGAGGGAAGTAGCATGTTGAGAAGTTTATTACATTTTTTTTCTTCTCACAAAAAGAAAACCCAGCTAAGAAAATATAAAATACTTGTGCATTGGTTAGGGACTTTAGCAGGTAGAGACGTCTTTTTTTTGTGCACTGTATTGCACACTGTCTGTAATTTCCGATGTAATTTGCAGATTTGAAAATAAACCCCTGTGCATGTTTAGCCTGGAAAAGAGATGATATGATAATCATCCTTAAATATCTGGAGGGCTGTCACAGAGGTGGTGGAGCATTTCTCCTGCTGTTGCACCAAAGAAAAGGACTCAGCAGGTTCAGATTACAAGACAAAGAATTTCAAATAGATCAGAAAAAGGATTTCTTCACAACGTGAGCAATCCAGCAATAAAGTCGGCCAGTTGCTGCCTGTATAATTGACAGACTGATGTCTGCTACAGGTTTTTAAATTAAGGCTGAATGGTCCCCAATTGGGGAAGCTGTGTGTGGATTTCCTGTATTGTGAGGGGGTTGGACTAGATGGGCTTTTAGGTACCTTCTTTGGAGGTTTTGAAACAGAGGCTGGATGGCCATCTGTCCAGAGGGTGTTGATGGTGTTTTCTTGCATGGCAGAAGGAGGCTGGACTGGATGGCCCCTGGGGTCTCTTCTGACTCTATGATTTTATGATTCTACCTCCCAACTTTATAGTTCTATGACTTTTTTTAAAAAAATAACATCTATCTGTATAGGAGATTGAAATGTAAAGACAAATTTGCTTAGGATTGGTAAATGCATCCCAAATGAACAAATAAGTGCATTGTGAATGCTACATTATTTTGTATGTGTGCTGCTTGGGAAGCAGAAATGAGGGGGATTTTTGCATTCCCGGGAAATTTGCCACCCCCAAAGCCCCATAATGACTGTGACGCAGCCCCCCTGTGCAAAATTAATTTGCTGAGAGGAGATGCTTTGATGTTAACGAGAGATGTGCAGGAGCTTTCTGGAGTGTCCCTCGTTCATTCACTTCCCCACGGGCTTCTGGAACCCCAGGACGATTTGCCGGATGCAACCTGCCGAGAGATGAAATATCTATCTGTATGCTGTGTTATCGACTAACTTGTCTCTCTATGTCTTTCTTTCTGTATACCTGAAGTTCTAATAATCTATTATACAGATGGAAAGATGCAGAGCTAGGCACGGAGTGATTTCCTTGGGCTGGCAGGCTGGCAGATCAGACAGATACAGAAAGGTCTGTGGAGTCCATGGAGCCACAGTTGTTTATTTTCCTAAATAATAAAAAGTTAAAAGGTGACTTTATCCCCCCAGCCTTCAACATATGCTTTAAATATTCATAATTTGGTGAAATGTAAGTGAAATCATTCCCAGAGCCATCTCTTTCTTGCAGTACAGGATTTGCAGTGTGGTTTTTCAGTTGCAACCACAACACGGTGCAGTGGTTCGAGCGTTGCACTATGACTCTGGAGAGCAGGGTTCGAATCTTTACTGGGCCATGGAAACGCAGTGGGCGGCCTTGGGTGGGTCACACTCTCTCAGCCTCAGAGGAAGGCAGAGGCAACCCTCCCCCTCTGAACCAGTCTTGCCACGAAAACCTTGTCATAGGTTCACCTTAGAATTGCCGTAATTCAGAAATAACATGAAGGCAACAATAACAATCAAGGACAGAACTCTTGTTCTGTTAAGTTGTTGTTCCGGCCCTGTTTTAGGCTCCTGTGACTTTCTTCTTGCCTTCCTTGGAAGAGAATTATAGAACCATAGAACCAGAAGATACCTTCAAAGGTCACCAAGTCAGATCCGTGGCCAGTGGAGAGAATCCATCCCACCTTGATCGAGATACCATCAACAAAGGAGATTCCACCACTGCCTGAGGGAGTCTGCTCCACAGCTCCAGAATCACATCCAGGTAGGAATCCAGGTGTTTTAAGAGCATGGACTCCATCACCCCCAGCCTCATGAGGATGAGGGGATCTGTAGTCCAGCACACTTAAAGGGTGTTGGGTTGAGGGAGCCCAGAAAGTCTGATTATCAAGCATTTCTCCCGGATGATCTGCTGAAAGTGAGCTCCTCAGGCATTGGAATTTAGAGCCTGCAGACCTGACTTGTGGCTTTGCTAGCCCAGGCTGTGTCACAATGGGGTATCAAATCCCCCGTTTTGGTTGCCTGCCCTGACGGTGAGAAACAGGGGTGACCGTTTTCAGGTAGAGACCTTGGCAGGCCACGGGGTGGCTGTGGTCAGCTTGGCAGCTTGCCTGTTTTGATTGCCTCGGGGTCTTTCTGGTTCGCTTGGTGTCCAGGAACAGTTGGGATAGAAGGCGAGTTCCACCATCTGTCACCCAGGGATAACAGCTCCTGCTGTCGGGTGTCCGATTTGTACAGCACAGTGGTGGCCAATTTCCTTGGCAAGCCGGCCCTGAGCCATATCCAAGAGATGAGCTCATGCTTCCACTTGGATGTTCTCTCCTTTGGCTTCTCTCCTGGGCCTGGACATGGTTTTGTGTTCAGCCTGCAGAGCGGTGGCACCATGCCACATGAGAGGTAGGTTTAATGACATTTTTGGGCTCAATGTCAGCCCTCTAGGTGGGCCACCAGCTTTGCAACAGACACACTGAAGTCTAGGTATAGGAGCGTAGGAGGTTGTATTGCACCGAGACAGATTGCTAACTCACAAAAGCTTTGCTCTTATAGGAAAATGTGGGATCGTTGTATCTCATGAGCAGAGTAATTAGTATTTGCAAGCAGAAGATGAGCAGCAACCAGTCCCACGCCACCATCACCAAGCAGAAGAAACAGGAAGTGACTCGAATACAGTGGTCCCTCCACTTTTGCAAGGGGCCGGGGCTCAGAACCCTCGTGAATATAGAAAAGCCACCAATAACTCCCCCCCACATGAGTGAGCAAGTGAGGAAATGCATATGGGTGCCTTCCCTCCCTGCATTCCCCTCCCATTTGCTTGCTTTTTGCCCCATTGCACATGCCTTCCTTCTTTGCACCCAGAGAAAAAGCAAGCAAACGAGAAGGCCTGAATGGGCCTTCCCCCTCATTCTCCCCCTCCCATTCCCTTGCCTTTTGCAGGGATGCACGTGCATTCCTTCCATGCACCTGGGCAAAAGGCAAGCAAATGGAAGGGGGGAGTCCCATGCAGACCTTTCCCACATTTTCTCTCTCCTATTTGCTGGCATGGAAGGGGGAGAATGGGGGAAGGCACCTTCCTTCTCTGTCCGTGGGGCTCCTCACTCCTGTTTGCTTGCTTTTTGCCCACATGCAGAGAAGGACAGCATGTGTGTCCGGGCAAAAGGCAAGCCAGTAGGAGGGTGAGGGTGTGTGTGTGGGAGAATAAAGGTGAAAGCACGCAGGCACCTTGTGAATAATCAGATTTGTGAAGGTCAAATGTGCAAATGTGGAGGGAGGACTGTACATGCTGTGCCTAAACTCTTACAGATGTTAACTAGCAGCTAGTGAGAATAGGCATATTGAGGTTGCTACCTTTCATCTCTAACAACTCTCCAAGCTTATTAAATATATTTAATTTTTGTTTATTAGAATATGTATATTCCACCCTATAGGCAAGGGTCTCAGAGCAATGTACAGTAAAATCAGTTCCATAGAACTGCAAGAGTTGGAAGGGCTCTCTGGGCCATCAAATCCAATCCCCCCGCCCTCTACTCAATGCCCAGTCTCTCATTAAATCCTCCCCAGCGGGTAGCTGTCCGGCCTCTTTTGGAAGGAGACCTGACCACTTCTCTAGGCAATTGGTTCCATTTGTTACCCTGATTTCTGGGGTCCCTTGGGGGATGCCTCAATGTGCTTCACGTGATGGGGAATGGAAACTAGCTGGAGCACGAGCAATAGCTATGCGAGAGGCAGGGTAACCTAGCGGGGTCTTTTTACCCAGTTTTTGCAGGGTCAGGCCAAGCCAAAAACCAAACAAAAATGTCCAATAAATGATTTTATTGAATGAAAATCTCATGCACCAATGCAGTTGCGCATCCACTCACTCAAGACCTAGTAAGAAGCAAAAGAGAGGAAATTGGACAGGGGAGTATTGAAGGGGTGTAGCTGGGGTAATACTGCACCTTGTCCTGAAGTCCGTGGTCCAGGAAGACAGTGGAGAAATGAGACTCAGCACGAAGAGGGCTGAGGGGATTACTCAATGGACGGAGCAACGGTCTGCTGGGAAGACCGGGAGGAATCCGAAGAAACGCTCAAAAAACGGGACTATTTGTAAGGGAAAAAGTACCTGGAGGACTAATCCTTTCCCAGGGAGAACAATGGGTGTTGCAGTGGGCACTTAGCTCCACAATGGTAATTTCCTTTGCGTTATGGGATTACAGGGTGTTACCACAGTCTCAGGATCTTCGGCTGGCTTTTGTGGTGTGACTCCTAGTAAATGGTCCTTGTGCGTTGGGATATTTGCTCAACTTGGGGCAGACTCTCTAATCTCCTCAAGTCAGCGTTGTGGGGCTGTGGACCCTTTGTTTATTGCGGGTTTACACACCTTGAGGTCTCCCGGGACTGCATGACTGAGGATTTTACTGGCCTGACTTGGTTTTCAGTCATTCGAATGTGCCTGCCTACGTGCTCATCTGGGCGACCTCTCTGGCACACGGAGTTATATTTAATATCAAAATTGTAGACTCTGGGATAGAGTTTTTCCAGTGGAGTAACACATTGCTGAACCACTCACTGTGAAGAAGTTTCTTCCAATGTTCAGCTGAAATCTACCCTCTTGTAACTTCAAACCATTAGAGCTGGTCCTGCCCTCTGGGGCAACAGACAAGAAACCTGCCCCCTTCTCTCTGGGACTGTCCTTGAGGCATTGAAGGAGGGTGATCACATCACTTCTCAGTCTTCTCTTCACCACAATGAACGTGCCCAACTCCCTCAGCCTTTCCTCACTTTTTATTGCCGTGATGCCCTTCTCTGAATCTGCTCCAGCTTGTCTATATCCTTCCTAAAACTGTTTCAAACAATGTAAAATGATAGGAACAATTTAAAATCATAGAACAGTATCTTGGTGTAGGAAAGGACCCTGTCATGCGTTCCTCAAAGATGTTCCTCCAACCTCCGTTTAGAGACCTCCAAAGAAGGCCTTTGCCTTTGTAGCGATCTGATCCATTGTTGAACTTCTGTTACTGCGGTCCAGGCCTACCCGGAGATAGCACTCGATATCTCTTTGATATCAAACAATTCGGCTTTCCTCTGCCACTCCGATGCACGTGTTTGCGTGGCCTCCAGACAAGCACGTAAACAGGCATGGCCAATGATTGCTGGACATTCCATTCTCCACCCAGGCAGGCCGGACAGAGCCGGTTCGTTGCTTCAGGGACCTCTCCGGCAAACACCTCCTTGCTTATGCGCGATACTAACAAAGGCTCCCGGCCCCAAGCAGGTAGCCTTACAAAGGTGTACTAAGCGCTCCGCATTTGCATACTGGCTACACTATTGTAAATTCGGCTCTAAGTCAATCATGCTAAACTCTGACCTTTCCAAGGCTTTGTCCTGTGCCGAAAACGCATTGTTCTCACCGAGTAAGGCATGGCCTGCAGTCACAATTCACCCTATAAAAACCTGTGATTCCGAGACCTTCCTAGGATCGCTCCTGAGTTCCATCTAACCTTGCTGCCGCTCTGCTTGGCAAGCCGTCCCCTCAGTTCCAGTGACTGAGCCCTCTCAACCTGGGATCGCTCCAAATTTCCAGACCGCCCTGCTGCCGCTTTGCCTCAGTTCCGGTAACTGAGACTGCTCAACCCTGGATTGCTCGGACTGCTCTGTCTCGCCGAGTTTCTTCATTGCACCCCAACTCCGCTCTCAAGATCCAGGACTACGAGACAGGTTTCGTATCACCCATTTCCCTCTAAAAATCCCTATTTCAAGTCAATCTCTGATTCTTTAGTTAGCTGTGTGACTGTGGTGTCTTTAATATTTGCCTGTGCTTAATAAACCTCATTTTTGCTATTTTAACCCGTCTGACTGCTTGACTGACCTGACCCCATAGACGCTGGGTTGCAAGATCCCTGCTAAGTTACCCTGCCTCTCACTAGCTTTAGGGAGCGCTCCAGCTAATTCTCCCCAAAGTTGTGTTGTTGTTGTTTGGTTGTTTAGGTGTCCCTCCCAGGACCCTCAGAAATCAGGGTAACACTTCTCTTACATTAAAAAAAAAAAAAAGTTCTTTCAAATGTTTGTGTGGAATTTAAGAAGATTAAAAGCGTATTAAAGCAATGCTGAAAACAAGGCAATCTGAAACCTGTTAAAACAGTCTGAAACCATGCGCATATGCAGATTTGGATGGACGCAGTTGGTTTTGATGCAGTAACTGCTTTTGGGTTCTCTGCCCCATCTGCTTTTAAACGTTCCTGGTGTTCTGATCTTAACTAGCCAGAGCATTTTGCTTTTTTGTGCTGTGAATGTTGCATTTGGCTGGTATCGTCCTTTGGTGTGATTAAAGAACAGGGGTTTTTGCACAACAGCCGTTACAACTCCTGGTAATTTATAACTGCGTGCATTCAGTCCAAGATGCTGCACGCAAACAGGGAGGGTTAAGCAAGTGAACAGGCTTTGTACAGATGTTGCTCCCTCTGCTGGTGCCAAATGCCGTAGGCAATATCTCCTGCAGAATGCCAGCATGGTGTAGTTGTTTGAGCATTAAACTACGGAGATTTCCACACTAGGCTGTTATAGCACTATGATTCTACTTGCAACATCCTATGGAATCCTGGGGTTTGCAGTTTCGGGAGGGGCCGGGTGGCCCCTCCCGAAACTGCAAACCCCAGGATTCCATAGGATGTTGCAAGTGGAATAATAGCGCTATAACAATCTAGTGTGGAAATTGCCCAAAACCTTGGAGACCAGGGTTTAATTCCCTGCTTAGCCAAGAGAACCCACTGAGTGACCTTGGCTGTGTCACACACTCTCAGCCCCAGAAAATCCCATGATAGGGTTGCCTTAGGGTCACCATTAGGTTGGAAATGACTTGAAGGCACACAATAACAACAGCAGCAATTTGTTTATTTTAACACAAAAATGACATAAACACAAACTTGCATTTTTAACATGAACTAAAATTAAAACACAGTATTAAAATTGTCATCTAAAAACACTGAACATTAACTCATTAAAACTGCAAGCCACAAGGCTGTGAGTTCGATCCTGCCGGGCTCCAAGGTTGACTCAGTCTTCCATCCTTCCGCAGGTCGGTAAAATGAGTACCCAGCTTGTTGGGGGCATGTATAGAAATGTTTCGAAATACATGCTATTTGTAAGTTGTTCGCCGCCTCGATCCATATGGAGAGGCGGGATACAAATAAATAATAATAATAATAAATAAATAAAACACTATAACTTACTAGCTAAACACTAACCTACTGAAAAACAAAAGGGACCTGATCCACCCAAACCAAACAATAACAGAAGAGAAAAGATAAGAAAAAAATATTATTCTACATAATACAGATGCATTTATGCAATCTTACTTGAGTTTCTAGTTGATTCTTGCATTGTTAGATTTCTTCATGCTCAAAAAGTCCATAAGTGGTTTCCAGTATTTCAAGAAATCTTCAATTGGCTTATCCTTTAAAACCCATGTTAATTTGGGCAACAAAGAGAAATAAGATCTCATCAAAATACATTGTTATATATAATAACCGCAGCAAGATTGACTTATGCTCAACATTGGAAAGGAGGAAAATATATGGATATAAGAGAATGGAAATTCAGAGTCCTGGATAGGGTAGCGACAGAAAAGTTAACTTTTTTACTTAAAAACAAGCCAATCCAGGGCTTTGAAAGAGAATGGCGAGAGGTATTCAATTGGATAAGAAAATGAAATAGGGGGAAAGAAAGAAAGACTGTGAGAAAAGAGAAAGACAAAATAAGGTGGTAAAAGATAAAATGTAAATAGTTACATATAAGCTAAAAGTAATCGTATACGATTGTTATAAAATAGAGATCGTGTATGGAACAGAATGTTTATATGGAATGGAATCTTAAACTCAGATTCAACTGGGAAAACTGATGTCTGGAAGCGGGGAGGGTTTTTTAAATTGTTTTTTCATTAAAAATTTTAATAAAAATTAATTTAAAAAATGTTAATTTGGCCACTTGGGACTCAGCAATCTTAACAACCTTAACACTCCATTCTTCCCTTGTCATTGTCATGTCAGCTTTCAGTTTTTCTCAGCCCATTTCCCGCCCTCATCCTGGCAATCTTGAGGTCTAGAAGCTTGCTTTTAAAACAATGCAAGGGGCTCCAAATGCATGCAGTGAACCTTGAGTTTTGACTGTCTTTGTGTAGCGTGCACCCAGATGTGGAAGCAGGTTGCTTTGGATTTGTACCTGTAAGGAATGATTTCCGGCAGGTTGTCTGAGTTTAGTCATCCTCTGCAGGCTCACGACAGGTTCGGAGCCCGGGCAATGTGAGGAATCCCACTGGGAACTCCTTCAGTTTCCCAGTTTATTTCTGGCTGGAATTGCATGCTGAGTGGCATGGCCCCCTTCCTTGTGCTCTGTGTCTGGGGCGCACGAGGGGGCAGCTTTGCATTTCTGAAAGAGGGGAAATGAAGCCCATCTGTTCTTGATGCTGCAGCTTTATTTTTTGCATGGTTGGCTTGTTGATTCAGATTACCAAAGTCCTGCCTGGTGTTTGATTAAGGCTCTTCTTGTGGTATTCAATTTGGATTTGATCATTTGCAAACCAAACCGGAAGGGGGTCATATGCTACCCTGAAGGAGTCATTTGCTCACCATTATGTTCTGCCCTGGGGGGGTGTAGCTGCAGAGAAGAGAAAAGAGTGCATTGCCCCCCAATACGAATTCCATCCCACTTAGTTTTCCTTCAGTCACCAAATTTCTAGCATCGCAGAGAATGTGATGCTGAAAATCTTCCCCACTTTCAACTCTTCTCTTTGCTATGTTGACATTCCCTTGGTCACTTGGCCTTTCTGTTTTCGTGGGATGCCTAAACTCTGTTTCTAAATGCTTAAGAGAAATTTTAAATTGCTGCAGCGCTAAACCACCGTGGCGGGTTTACTACAGTCTCGAGCTCATTCTGGCCGTGCTGGCTTCAGCAAAGGTCAGGGAGAGAAGGGTTTTTGCCAAAAAACACATCTCATCCACTTCCCACCCACAGCCAGGAATTGCATTTGGGTCTCATGCCTCCGCCAGGTCATTCTGCTCGCCTGGCTGAGAGTGGCACATCATGCACTTAGCTTGCAGAGATTAAGAGCACCTTGCGGCGATAGCGGTTTATGTCTCAATTTGGACTTGCCGTAGCGGAAAATCCAGCGCAAGGGGCGGGTCGACTGTGAAAGAGGATGGAGAGGCAGCCTTAAATGTATGGATTAGAGGTGACATTAAGGGACATGAAGAGGTCATCTCCTCCCCCCCAGGGGTTCAAGCCACAAAGCTGTTCTCCCATTCAGCGAGGTTCCCTGGTCTGGAAAGGGCGTCTCCTAAATCTGGTAAACTGGAGCAGACACGATGGCCAAAATGCTAAAGCACACGTCTCAAAGCCTCTGTCCTGAACTCACCAGGTGGCTGCCTGCCTGCTTGTCTCTTTGACTCAGTTTTGGAGCCGGTCTGGGGGAGTGGACTAGGATGTGTTGGACTAGGACTCCAGGAGACCAGAGTTCAGGTCCTGGCTCAGCCATGGAAAGCCACAGGGTGGTTTTATTAAAGTCACACACTCTCAGCCTCAGGGAAAGGCAATGGCAAGTCCCCTCTGAAGAAATTTGGCCAAGAGAGGGTCACCATGGGTTGGAATCAGCTGATTTTTTTTTTAATGCTTTAAAATTATTTTATTTATTTAGCATTTGGGGAGAATTCTGGAGGTGGGTTGATGAGATAAATCAAGACACTCATGAGCAGTTGGAGTAAGATGGGTATGTTTAGCCTAGAGAAGAGAAGGTTAGGAGGTGACAAAATCGCTGTTGATGTCTGCCTTTGAGTTGTTTCCAACTTATGGTGACTCTAAAGACATTTCCGCACTAGACTTTTATAGCGCTGTGATTCCACTTGAAACATCCTATGGAATCCCGGGGTTTGCAGTTTCGGGAGGGTCCGGCTGGCCCCTCCTGAAACTGCAAACCCTAGGATTCCATAGGATGTTTCAAGTGGAATCATAGCGCTATAAAAGTCTAGCATGGAAATGGAGTAAGGTGAACCTGTCGGGTGTTTTCTGGGGCTGAGATTATGTGATGCTTCCAAGGTCACCCAGTGAGTTTCCATCGCCAAGCAGGGAATCTAACCCTGGCCTCCGGGGTCTTGGCCCAATGCTCAAGTCACTATACCACGCTGCCCCTCAGTGACATGATACATGATAGTCATGTTTAAATAATTGGAAGTGATGTCATATGGAGGACGGAGCAAGCTCATTTTTTGCTACTCTACAGACTAAGACACAGAGCAATGGATTCAAACTTCAGGAAAAGAGATTCCACCTAAAAGGAAGAACTTCCTGAGGGTGGTCTGCTGCTGCCTTAATGGAGTGTGGTGGAGTCTTCTCCTTCTTTGGAGATGGGTGGCCATCTGTCAGGAGTCCTTTGTGTCTTCCTGCATGGCTGAATGGGGCAAACTGGGTAAGGTCTCTTCTAGCTCCATGATTCTGTGATTTCAGCTAGTATTTGGCTCAGCAGAATCCATGTTCTAAAGTCCTACTTTTGCCGATTTCTTAATGAACAAGCCAGGCTGGCTTCAGGTCAGCTGGGCAACCTTCTTTGAGACCTCCTGTCTTTCCTGAACCCTGAACAGCTAAGATGGCTGATGGATGTGCAGAGGGGCTCTTCTTCTTTCTGATTGGCGGCTGCTTGGCATGTGATGTCCTTGGATGGCTCCTTCGTCTCCTCTCCTTGAGCAAAACGAGCCGTTTGCCCTAAATGAAAAGTCTTGGAAGCAGCCCAAAATACGCCCTGATGTATTACTTTGGAAGCCTTTCCTGAGAGCAGGGAGATTGCTCAAAAACATTTGTCTGTCCCCATGGCCACAGGAATTGAGAAGGACATTCATCACAGAGAATTTAATGAACCATCGTTAATGAAATCACCCGAAGAAAACTTGAGTGATATTGTTAAAGTGGAAAAATTTGAATACTGCAAGATCAGACTGTTCCCAAAAATCTCCTTGGTTGAATGAGATCCTTTTGTGTTTGCATGCTATTCTAGTGTCTTGCCGAGAACTTTTGCTAAACTTTGATTGTCTCTGAGGGTAAGTGGGGGGAAATCTGGGCCAGGATCCTGTTTGAGTCCAACACCTGTGTAAATTCTCTTGGCCATTGCGCAACGGACACGCTCTGTTCATGGTTGTGTAGGCAGAGTTCCAAAAGCATCATGTACGGAGCCCTGTGTGGCTGGGATCCAGAATATCTGATGGACCATGTCTGGTTATGTGAACATGCCCAGGCTCTATGAGAAAAAGAAGACTAGGACTTGGAAGGGAGGCTATGAAGGAACTAGAATAACCTCTTGAAGTATAGAGATATTTCATTGAATACCAAGGTCAGAATTGCCCATGCTATTGTATTTCCAGTTTCTGCGTGTGGTTATGACAGCTGGATGGCGAAGAAAGCTGAGAGGAAGAAGGTCTGGAGGTCTGGAGCAGGGGCCACCAGACACGTTCCCAACAGTCCCCTTCTGCTCTTAATGCTATCATTCAGTTTTACATAGTTGGCCCACACTGTTTATGCACTCCAGTTTAATTAGCTTTCATGCCCACAGCTGTTCCTGTGCCACTGGCTTCTTGACTTTGGTGGACACCATGCCAAGTTCACCATGCCCTTTGTTGTTCTTACTTGCCTTCAAGTCAGGTTGGGCTTATGGCATCCCCATGAGTTTGAGACCCCTGTAAGCACCTTGTTTATCAACGGGCCCTGCTCAGGTCTCGCAAACTCAGGCAGCAGCCATGATTTCCTTGATGGAACTTATCTATCTGGGTTGGGGTCTCCCTCTTTTCCAACTGCTTTCCACCCTACCAGACATTATCATCTCTTCTAATGAATTACGATAGCCTCAGTTGGATAATTCTGGCTTCTAAGGAGAATTCAAGCCTGATTGCTCTAGCAATCTTTTGCTTTTTGGTAAAATGGTCATTACATATATATTGCCAGGTAAGCATCCTTAATCCTGAATTCTGAAATCAGGAAACCTCCAAAAACCAATTTTTTAAATATCTTTGAGGTGGGGGCTGTGGCACTCCTGCTTGTTGGTCTCTCAGATCCTCAGTCTCTCTCCAGCCTCGCATCCCATCCAAAACACAAGTAGTGAATGGAGAAGACAGGGAGCTGAAGAGAGACATGATGATCTGTGAAATGGTGGGAATCCAAGCATAATTCTCCATGTCTCCCTCCATTTCACAGATCTTGTCTCTCTCTCTCCAGCTTCGTGTCTCCTTCGTTCACCATCTATGTTGGTGTATATGAGGCTGGAGAGAGACTGAGGATCTGATAGACTGAGGGTATAAGGAGCCTGACACCTATATTTGGGAATAAAAAAACACAGTACAGTGCAGGAGATCTCCTGGGAGCTGACCAGCCACCTTCGAGGCTGTGGCTGCAGCACTCCAGCTCATTTGCTCACAAGCTCCCTGGAGATCCCCTGTACAGGACTGTATTTTACGTCTATGCAAATGCAAGTATTCCAAAATCCAAATAAATCTGAAATATGAAACTGTTCTGGTCCCAGGCATTTTGGAGAAGGGGTACTCGACCAGTATATCTTTTATCGCCATCATCGTCTGACCATTCCGGAGTGACTTCTCACCTGTTATTCTGAGTTCATTTTTCGAAAACGAGATTTCGTATTTCTGAAGAAAGTTGTTCCTATGGCAATTCATAAATTGACCCGAGAAATTCCCCATCCCTCGCTCTCTCTTGATTAAAACCAGAGAAGGTGGAGAAAAGGGCATCCAAAATGATCAAGAGATTTGAGAAACTCCCCTATGAAAAATGGCTTCAGTGTTGAAAACTCTTAGCTTAAGGTGGAAGCAAAGGTGATTAAAAGGAGGACGTGAAAGAAATATATTAAATTATACAATGTGTGCAAAGGAAGGTTCCCCCCCAGTCTTTTTTATCATACTAACAAAGACAAAAGGCAGTGATTACTCACATTGAATTCACTGATAGAAGAGTGTGTCCACACTGCACAAGTGTAGGACTTCGATGCCATTTTAACTGTCGCTGGCTCTACTCTATGGAAATCTGGGATGTAGTTCTGTTTAGGTACTTTGAATTTTTTATCCACCACTCTAAACCATGCTATTTGAGTCTTGCGGTGGAAAAGTCAATGTACTTTCTTAAACTACAAATCCCAGGATTCCATAGAATGGAGGCAAAAAGTTGAAGAGGTATCAGAGCTCTACAGTTGGATACCATGGGTAAGCTTGAAGAGGTTCTTTCCAACCTGGATGGGTTTAAGACATAATTGGTTCAAGACTTTGAGAAGAAGAATACTATTGGTGGCTACTAGTTGTGGTGACTGCATGCTCCTCCGGGCTTTGTGGCAGTATACCTCCAGATACAAGTTTGGTAAAAATTATCTGAAGTGCTTGAGACCAGAAAAGTTCCATATTTTGGGGGTTTCCCCCAGATTTTGGAGTACATTTTCTTTCGGAATAGTCTCTTATCTCATTCGTTTGTGTTGTATATGAGATGTGATGCTGGAGAGAGACTGAGGATCTGCGGAGTGGTGGGAATCCATACAGAGGGCTCAGTGCAGATTCACACCTCCCACTGTGTCATAGACACTCACTTTTTGCCTCCAGCCACCCGTTCCTGCCTCCAAGGTGGTGGCTATAGTGTTCCTGCTCGTTCGTCTCTCTAACTTTTTGCCGTCGGTCTCCCATTTCTGCCTTTCAGGCAACATCTGCAGTGCTCCTCAACTCTGAGAGGCGAATGGGCACCTCAAAGGTGCCACCACCTCAAAGGTGGAAGCAGGGGACTGGTGGCAAAAGGTTTGGTTTTTAGATGCTTCTGCATGTTGGATTTCCAGATAAGCGGGGGCTCAGCCTGTTCTTGTCGTTATGGATCATGTACAGGAAGGTGTTGGTCATCTTGCTTATGCTTCCCTGGACACATTCCAGCTTGTCAACATCCATCATGAGCTGTGTTGTCCAGAACTGGACACAGGTGAGGTTTGACCAAAGCAGAAAAGAGTTGTTACCCTGGCTTCTGAGGGTCCCCTGGGGGACACCTTGATTCACTCCAAAAGTGCAAAGATTGGAGAAATTAGCGGAGCACCAGTTTGTCTAAACGAGGGGCAGGGTAACCCAGAAGAATCTTGTACCAATTTTTACGGGGCCAGGCCAAGCAAAAAGCCAAACAGTCATACCAATAAACCACTCTACTCTGCTTTGGTTAGACCCCATCTTGAATCCTGTGTCCATTTCTGGGAACCCCAATTCAAGAAGGACATGGTCAAGCTGGAGCAAGTCCAGAGGAGGGCGACCAAAATGGTGAGGGGCCTGAAAGCCATGAAGCCCTCTGAGAATAGACTTAGAGAGCTGGGTCTGTTTAGTCTGCAGAAGAGAAGGTTAAGAGGGGACATGATAGTCATGTTTAAATATTTGAAGGGATGCCACGTAGAGGAAGGAGAGGGCTTGTTTTCCGCTGCTCCAGAGACCAGGACAAGGAGCAATGGATTCAAGCTGCAGGAAAGGAGATTCCACCTGAACCTCAGGAAGAACTTCCTGACAGTCAGGGCTGTCCGGCAGTGGACTCTGCTGCCTCTATGGAGTGTAGTGGAGTCTCCTTCCTTGAAGGTTTTTAAGCAGAGGCTGTATGGCCATCTGTCGTGATTGCTTTGAGGGTGTTCCTGCATGGCAGGGGGTTGGACTGGATGGCCTGTGTGGTCTCTTCCAGCTCTAGATTTCTATGATTCTATGATTCTAATGGATTTTATTAACAAATATGTTCTCATGCACCAACACACTCACTCACTCACGCACACAAGGCCTATCGAGAAGGAAAGAGGTGAAAATTGATAGAAGAAAATTGATAGGAGTGGAGAGGGTGTAAAGGCAGTGATACTGCACCTATCCAGAAGTCTTCAGTCCAGGAAGGGCCGAGAAGGATGGAGCTCAGCGAAGAGAGGCGGCTGAGGGGATCACTTGACTAACAAAGGGCCGATCTGCTAGAGTGGTGGGGAGTTCTCCGAAGAGACTCTCAAAAATGGGGACTACTTGTAGGGCAGGACGTACCTCGAGGGCGGGCCCTCTCCCAGAAAGAACAATGGCCAAAATAAAGGGAAAATGCTGCACATTCGTAACCTGATGGTTTGCATGATTGGTTCATGTAAATGGACCTCTCCCTTGTAGGATTCTCTGAAGCTGTGGAGTTGCTCAGCCTGGGGAAAACCCGGTAATCCCTTCAAGTTGGCTATTCTTGGCTGAGGACCCTTTATCCGTGCGGACGTGTCAAGCCTGAGGTCTCCTTGGGAAACGGGACTGGGGATTTTCCTGGCCTTGACCAAGGTTCGGTCATTCAACCTATTTATCTACACACCCACCCAGGAAACCTCTCTGGCATGGAGGTCATATTTGATACCGATTTTATATCCCCCGGGACAGGGTCTGCCACTGGACATTGATCTTCCTTTTCATACAGCCTAGAGTGACGTATGTTCTTTTCTGGCCATCGCATCACACGGTTTAGCTTGTGGTCCACCAATACCCCTAGATCCTTTTCATGCATACTGTCTTCAAGCCAGGTGTCACCCAGCCTGTATTTGTTCCTTTCATTTTTCTTGCCTAAGTGTAACACCCACTGCAATTCATTTTGTTAGTCTGGGTCCAGTTCTTGAGTCTGGTAAGATCATCTTGAATCCTGATTCTCTCCTCTCGGGTATTCACTATCCCTCTTAATTTGGTGTCACTTGCATATTTGATAACCACGTCCTCTATTCCAGATATCTTTCCCATTTCCCATAACAGGGTGCCCACCTCGGTTGCCTTTTTCCGAGCTCCTTGCTTCACAGCCTCTGAAGCATCCCCCAGGCGCACATAGTGTTCCCTGTCATTCAGCACCAACCAGGAATGCATTGACCTTGGCTGATCAATGGCATTGTTCTCCCACCGGTAATAAATATTGATGAAGGATGTCCCTCCCAATCTTCTTCATTTGGTAGTTACGAGATGCTGGATCCTGAAAGTGCTTGAGGCAGGCAATTTTGGGAAAGGGCCATTTGTGGCTCAGTACGGAGAGCACGTGCTTTGAACGCCAGGTGTAGCTTCAGTTCTCAGCATCCTCAAGGTTGGAGTAAAGGGCTTGGGATTGCATGGACTTCTGGATATAAAATGTGACTTAATGTATTATATATTAGAGGGGGAAAAGTAAGGAGCTGTGGGTAGGGGGTGAGAGAAGGGAATGTCAAGGATGATTGGGTATTGGTGGAATGCCTAAAGGAATTGGATAAGGTGGGTGAATGACAGTTGGCATGACAATTGATACATAGTCGTACAGTTGGGGTACCTAAAAAGAGGAAAGGTGTGGGTAAGGTGGGGTTTAGAGTGGAAACAGTTAGTTAGGTTTAAAAATTAATGACAGGTGTTTAAGAGTCTGAATTAGCTAGCGTGTGTGAGAGTGAGCGAGCTGTGTTCTAAATGTTTTAAATCATTAGTCTGTTTTGCTATGTAAAACTCCTGTCAATAAAGCATTGTTTTTGTATTTATAACTTTGGTTTTCCAGGAACTTTGTCTATTATGAAGCTTGGATTCAGATGCAGCAGTGAATAAAAGAGGATTTGTTTTCCCAGGGGGGGATATAAGTTGCGTAATGTCTCATACAATTTTTATTTAATTATTTATTTGTATCCCGTCTCTCCATATGGATCAAAGGCGGCAAACAACTTACAAATAGCATGTATTTTGAAACACTTCTATACTTTCCCCCCAACAAGCTGGGTACTCATTTTACCGACCTGCGGAAGGATGGAAGGCTGAGTCAACCTTGGAGCCGGGCAACAAACTCACAACCTTGTGGCTTGCAGTACTGGCATTTAACCACTGCACCACCAGGGCTTCATACCTTGGGAGCATCTAGGAGATCCTCACATAGAATCATAGGTTGGAAGAGACCCCAAGGGCCATCTTTTCCAGCCCCCTTCTGGCATACAGGAACCCACATTAGAACCACTCCCAATAGATGGGCCATCCAGCCTCTGCTTGAAAATCTCTAAAAAAAGGAGGAGACTCCACCACACTCCATTGAGGCAGCAGCAGATTCTACTGCTGAACTGTTCTCACCCCAGGAAGTTCTTCCTAAGGTTTAGGTGGACTCTCTGTTCCTGAAGTTTGAAGCCATTGCTCCATGGTGTCCTAGTCTCTGGAGCAGCAGAAAACAAGCCCGCTCCCTCCTCAACATGACATTCCTCCAAATATGCAAACATGGTTATCATGCCCCGCAGTTCTTGGCTCCAGCAGTAGGCCAGGAGGTCCTTACATTGGTGGTGGAGATGGGGGGAAAGCCCTCACTCTTGGTGGTAACCATGATTTTGGAAAGTTTTCACATTTGGTGGCAGCAGTGGTTTAGGCGGGGTTCTCAGCAGTGGGGGGAAAAAGGGTGGGTAATGGGCAAGGTTGTAGGGGAGCTTTAGAACTGTAAGAATTAGGGGCTGGGAACATAAAATAGGGGTGTTTGTGTGAATGAAGGAAGATTCCTTAGACCAAGTCAGATTGTTAGTGCTTTTGCTTTTCCCTTTAAAGAACTTATACTCCAAGGTCAGAATCATAGAATCATGGAGTTGGAAGAACCCCAAGGTTCACCCCAACCCCCCCCTGCTGCCATACAGAAATACAATTAAACCCTCCCTGACAGATAGCTATCTAGCCTCTCTTTAAAAACCTCCAAATAAAGAGGATACTCCACTACATTTTTGGGTGGTATTTCCCCCATTGTCAAGCTGTACTTCCTGTCAGGAAGGCCTTCCTAAGGTTCTTTTTAAATCTCTGGAGCAGCAAAAAACAAGCATCCTCCGTCTTCCATGTCCCCTCCCTTCAGATATTTAAACATGGCTATCATGTCCCCTCTTTAAACCCTTTTCTTTTCCAGGCTAAATATCTCCAGCTCCCTAAGCCATTCCTCGTAGGGCTTCATGGCTTCCCAACCTTTGTCCCTTTGGTTGTCCTCCTCTGGATATGTTCCAGCTTTTTTCCCAGAGGAAAGAGCAGAGGAGAGCTGGGCCTGTGAAGACGTCCTAGACCAGGTGTGTTTCACAGGCTTGTTTTTTTTTAGCTTGTTTTTGCTGTGCTTGGGGGCCTTGCTTGTTTTTGCTGTTAAAATTTTTTTTCTATTGTTTGCTGGCTACTGTCCTGGCCGTGGGCTCTGCCTGATCACACGGTCTGACTAACGAGAGGGAGGGGCAGCTGGGGGGGGGCTTTTTAAAAGGGGCTCCAACGGGCCTCTAGCTCATTTCCCAGAGGAAAGAGCAGAAAGGGGAGCTGGGCCTGTGAAAAACGTTTTCCCCAGACCAGGTGTGTTTCACAGGCTTGTTTTTTTTTCTGAGCTTGTTTTTGCTGTGCTTGGGGGCCTTGCTTGTTTTTGCTGTTAATTGCTTCTTTGTTTGCTGGCTACTGCCTGGCCGTGGGCTCTGCCTGATCACACGGTCTGACTAACGAGAGGGAGGAGGCAGCTAGCGGGGAGGAGCTTTTTAGGAGCTCCAACGGGCCTCTAGCTCATTCCCAAGGGAAAAAGGGAGAGGGGGGCTGGGCCTGTGAAGACGTCCTAGACCAGGTGTGTTTCACAGGCTTGTTTTTTTTCTGAGCTTGTTTTTGCTGTGCTTGGGGGCCTTGCTTGTTTTTGCTGTTAATTGCTTGCTATTGTTTGCTGGCTACTGCCTGGCCGTGGGCTCTGCCTGATCACACGGTCTGACTAACGAGAGGGAGGAGGGAGCTACGGGGAGGAGCTTTATTGGAGCTACCAACGGGGCCCCTAGCTATTTCCCCGAGGAAAGAGGGAAAAAGGAGAGCTGGGCCTGTGAAGACGTCCTAGACCAGGTGTGTTTTACAGGCTTGTTTTTTTTTTTTTTCTGAGCTTGTTTTTGCTGTGCTTGGGGGCCTTGCTTGTTTTTGCTGTTAATTGCTTGCTATTGTTTGCTGGCTACTGCCTGGCCGTGGGCTCTGCCTGATCCCCACGGTCTGACTAACGAGAGGGGGGAGGCAGCTAGCAGGGAGGAGCTTTATTAGGAGCTACCAACGGGCCTCTAGCTCATTTTCCCCGAGGAAAGAGCAGAGGAGAGCTGGGCCTGTGAAGACGTCCTCAAAACCAGGTGTGTTTCACAGGCTTGTTTTTTTTGCTGAGCTTGTTTTTGCTGTGCTTGGGGGCCTTGCTTGTTTTTGCTGTTAATTTCTTGCTATTGTTTGCTGGCTACTGCCTGGCCGTGGGCTCTGCCTGATCACACGGTCTGACTAACGAGAGGGGGAGGGCAGCTAAACGGGGAGGAGCTTTTTAGGAGCTACCAACGGGCCTCTAGCTCATTTTCCCCGAGGAAAGAGCAGAGGAGAGCTGGGCCTGTGAAGACGTCCTGACCCCGGTGTGTTTCACAGGCTTGTTTTTTTTCTGAGCTTGTTTTTGCTGTCTTGGGGGCCTTGCTTGTTTTTGCTGTTAATTGCTTTATTTTTTGCTGGCTACTGTCCTGGGGTGGGCTCTGCCTGATCACACGGTCTGACTAACGAGAGGGAGGAGGCAGCTAGCGGGGAGGAGCTTTCTCAAGGGGCTACCAACGGGCCTCTAGCTATTTCCAGAGGAAAGAGCAGAGGAGAGCTGGGCCTGTGGGGAAAACGTCCTAGACCAGGTGTGTTTCCCGGGGTTTTTTTTTTGCTGAGCTTGTTTTTGCTGTGCTTGGGGGCCTTGCTTGTTTTTGCTGTTAATTGCTTCTATTGTTTGCTGGCTACTGCCTGGCCGTGGGCTCTGCCTGATCACACGGTCTGACTAACGAGAGGGAGGAGGCAGCTAGCGGGGAGGGCTTTTTAGGAGCTACCAACGGGCCTCTAGCTCATTTCCCCGAGGAAAGAGCAAAAAGGAGAGCTGGGCCTGTGAAGCTTTCCCAGACCAGGTGTGTTTTACAGGCTTGTTTTTTTTCTGAGCTTGTTTTTGCTGTGCTTGGGGGCCTTGCTTGTTTTTGCTGTTAATTGCTTGCTATTGTTTGCTGGCTACTGTCCTGGCCGTGGGCTCTGCCTGATCACACGGTCTGACTCGAGAGGGAGGAGGCAGCTGCGGGGAGGAGCTTTATTAGGAGCTACCAACGGGCCTCTAGCTCATTTTCCCCGAGGAAAGAGCAGAGGAGAGCTGGGCCTTTTGAAGACGTCCTAGACCAGGGGTGTTTCACAGGCTTGTTTTTTTTTCTGAGCTTGTTTTTGCTGTGCTTGGGGGCCTTGCTTGTTTTTGCTGTTAATTGCTTGCTATTTTTTGCGGCTACTGCCTGGCCGTGGGCTCTGCCTGGGGTCACACGGTCTGACTAACGAGAGGGAGGAGGCAGCTAGCGGGGAGGAGCTTTATTAGGAGCTACCAACGGGCCTCTAGCTCATTTTCCCCGAGGAAAGAGCAGAGGAGAGCTGGGCCTGTGAAGCGTCCTAGACCAGGTGTGTTTCACAGGCTTGTTTTTTTTTCTGAGCTTGTTTTTGCTGTGCTTGGGGGCCTTGCTTGTTTTTGCTGTTAATTGCTTTCTATTGTTTGCTGGCTACTGCCTGGCCGTGGGCTCTGCCTGATCACACGGTCTGACTTTTAACAAAAGGGAGGAGGCAGCTAGCGGGGAGGAGCTTTTTTAGGAGCTTCCCAAAGGGCCTTGCTCATTTCCCCGAGGAAAGAGCAGAGGAGAGCTGGGCCTGTGAAGACGTCCTAGACCAGGTGTGTTTCACAGGCTTGTTTTTTTTTTTTCTGAGCTTGTTTTTGCTGTGCTTGGGGGCCTTGCTTGTTTTTGCTGTTAATTGCTTGCTATTGTTTGCTGGCTACTGCCTGGCCGTGGGCTCTGCCTGGGGTCACACGGTCTGACTAACGAGAGGGAGGAGGCAGCTAGCGGGGAGGAGCTTTATTAGGAAACTCCCAAAGGGCCTCTAGCTATTTTCCCCGAGGAAAGAGCAGAGGAGAGCTGGGCCTGTGAAGACGTCCTAGCCCCGGTGTGTTTCACAGGCTTGTTTTTTTTTTTCTGAGCTTGTTTTTGCTGTGCTTGGGGGCCTTGCTTGTTTTTGCTGTTTTAAATTTCTTGCTATTGTTTGCTGGCTACTGCCTGGCCGTGGGCTCTCCTGATCACACGGTCTGACTAACGAGAGGGAGGAGGCAGCTAGCAGGGAGGAGCTTTATTAGGAGCTACCAACGGGCCCCCTGGGTCATTTCCCCGAGGAAAGAGCAGAGGAGAGCTGGGCCTGTGAAGACGTCCTAGACCAGGTGTGTTTCACAGGCTTGTTTGCTGAGCTTGTTTTTGCTGTGCTTGGGGGCCTTGCTTGTTTTTTTCTGTTAATTGCTTGCTATTGTTTGCTGGCTACTGTCCTGGCCGTGGGCTCTGCCTGATCACACGGTCTAAATAAGGAGGGAGGAGGGAGCTACGGGGAGGAGCTTTTTAGGGGCTCCAACGGGCCTCTGGGTCATTTTCCCCGAGGAAAGAGCAGAGGAGAGCTGGGCCTGTGAAGACGTCCTAGACCAGGTGTGTTTTTACAGGCTTGT